>CABEEJ010000711.1:57818-146386 GCA_901482245.1 Timema douglasi | reverse complement strand
GGGGGGGGGGGGGGGGGTTCTAGTTTGAAGGTGGCTTGAACTTGTAGAGTGATGAATCTATGGATTTGTCGGTGCTGGTAGTTTATGATTTGTTTTGGATAAAAAAAATCAATCTTAGAGTGTGAGCATAAGAAATGACACCCTGAACTAGGAAAAAGTGATCAAATTGAGAGTGAGGTGAAAAGGAGAGACCCTTGGACAGAACATTCCTTTCGTGTTTAAAGTGAAATTTTTTTAGAGCTCAAATACTGTCTTTTTGGAGGTTCAAAACCAATTATAATTATAGCTTGAACTTAATAACCAGTTCCCAGACCAGTAATTTAACACTTAACTAAATGTATGAATGTTATAATGATTGGATTATAAGAAATAATGTTAACATTTAGTTACCATTAGGTTTTCTATTATTATTATTATTATTATTATTATTATTATTACTATTACATCATATTTATATTTCCTCTTATGTTCATAATTTTTTCCAAGATTCAGATTTGGGTTTGAGATTCAGCATTCAAAGGTGAATTTGAGGTTCAGATTTGAGATTCAAATTTGGGATTTGGATTTGGATTTGGATTTGTTTAGTAGTACTCGACCCAACTCTAAATTTAACTTTACTATAAGCTTAGAGTAGTTTAACATTTCTGGAGATTAAATATATTTAAAGCATCTATAATTTTTTTTATTTTTTTCACTTTTTAAGAGGTGTATTTAGAAAATACTTTGCTCTACTTTATTGAGGTTTATAACTTATTAATACAATATAAAATTAATCTAGCCTACAAATAATATTGACTACATGTTCTAAATCTGTCTCCAGAGTGTGATACGTATATGTTTCCACGAGCGTCGGCTTCAGTATATGGAGAAAGAGCAGATGGCAGCTTGGCAGGCATCACGTCCTGGTGAGCGCATCCTAGAAGTGGATGTGCCCCTTTCATATGGCCTGTACGATGTTAGCCAAGATCGGCACAACCTAAACACCGTCAAGTTCCTTTGGGATCCCACCAAAGAAGTTGGAGTTTACGTCAAGGTAAGGGTCACAAAATAAGCATCATTTTAATCTACATGTACTGTTCCTTAATAATAATAAATTAATACAATTTAATTAAAATAATTTAATCTATAAATTTTAAATTTAATTTGATTTATTTTGCAACTAAAGCTAATTAACACATTTAAAAAATATACTATACATACATTTTACTATTATTTTGTTGTAGTGCATTACGCCTATTTACTTACATTGTGGGCTCTGCGAGTACTCGAATTTCGAGTTCGAACTCGAACTTGTCACTTAAGCTCAAGCTCGAGATCGAAAGTTTTGTAGGCTCATCATTTTGAGCTTCTACTTGATGACTTAATAATCAATTTTTAAAAATTGAAGTGAAGTAAATTTATCAATAAAATAATGTCTAATGAGATCCTGTACAATGTGCATGTGCATGGGCATATAGGAATGGAAATGGAACAGAAGACACTTTTTATCAAAACAGTGTAGAAACACACTACAATAATATAAATTGATAGTTAAAGAAGCCAACCTGAAAGGATAGTTAGGTTCGTCCTAGATACAAACAAACACACTTCTCTATTTTCCTTCTACACTTTTACACGTCTCACTTCTTCAAACTTCCACGGCTGCACATTGTTTTGAATTTTAGGAAATATTTATTTTTCTTATGAAGACACATTAATGAAGAAAAAAAATGCCCAAAAATTCAAACTAATGTGCAACTGTGCAAGTTTTGAAGAAGTGGAAAAGCTTAGGAAGAAATGAAGAAAGAAGTGTGTTTGTTCCTATCTAGCCCTAACCTAACTATCCTTTCACATTGGCTTCCTTCACTATCACTTACTTTATATTTCTACACTGTCGTGTTACACATTTCCAAGCTATCATGCGATTATTCATTTTACTAACTTATTTTTGTAATTGTTAGTGTAATTTTAATGTCCTTAAAGACATGAGTGTTGAAACCATTTTAATTATTTTTTTATTAGATTTTTATTTGAGTGGTTTACTTATTTTTAAATTGTGTTTTATAAGTGTTATTTATAATTTAAAAACTGATATTTTCATTACTTATCTTTCGTTTTCAAAATTATTTACTATTTCTAAAAATGAGTGTCATTCATCTTTTAAGAACATGTGTTTTAATATACTTTCTAACAATTTAAAATTATGAATATACAATACTCAAACTCAGGAGCTTTTAGAAATACTCGACTCGAATGAAAAAACCCAAGCTCACTAACAGACCCCTATTACATTGGTAAATAAATCTTTTCATTCACATGACATAACATTAAAATCAAAGTAGTATATTTTTCTAAACTCAGAACAATTTAACCTGTAAATTTGAAAACTGTTTACAAAACTATTTACATCAATATGAAGGTTAGCATGTAAACTGTCTTTGCACTTAGCACATTGAGTACGTGACCGTCCGCCATTGTAAATGTACTAAACTCCCAGTTCCAATAACATCTATTTACGGCTGATTTGTGTTGCCAATCATATATATAAATTAATATAGGGAATTGTTCTTTTTCAAGTGATATATGACACTACTACACACTCTATCAGATAACGCGAGGACTAGTGCTAATCTAGAGAGCCAACAGATTGAATATTGTTACTATAAGGGTTAACATATGTTTACACCAAACAAAAATTTAACCTTTCATACCATAGTATAGATCTTCACACTAAATCATAAATAATATTGTTTTTAGCACTGTGTCCTACTACTCATTCAGGATACACGCTGATATGCGAATTACTCTTAATGTGTTAGGGATTAAGAAGGTGGAATTTAAAGGAAGTATACCCACATTTTTGTGAAGGAAGAGTAGAAAACCATTTATGAAAAACCACTCTCAGTACACCTGACCTGTTGTTGGCAATCTAGCATATTGTAAGAATAGTGCCTTAACCACGTGGTCACGGAAGCAGGCTGTTACATTCTTAAATTCTATTTATGTATTTATTTCTTTGAATATATGCAAAGGGTTAATCAAACAAGAAGTCCCCAAAACAATTTGTTAGCAAGCTATTATCAGAAAGGTGACCTGGCGGTCTAGGGGTAAGGTGTCAGACTTCTATGCTGGCGGCCGGGGTTCGATCCTCAGTCCCGGCAAAGATTTATTTGATTACCAAACCCTTCCTTCACCTCTGACAAGACATCTTGTGAATGTGAGGAATGCCAGGCCTCCACCGTGGTTCGGATTCCACGTTAAACTGTAGGTCCTTCATTTCATCCCACAATCACCCTACCATTACACATTAGCGTAAGTGCGTATGACCCGAACGGGTAGTAAGACGCGGTGCTAATAATAATAATAATAATAATAATATTATCAGAAAGGTAGCAAGCAGCCTTTATGTATCAACCAGCTAAATAGCAGTGTCTTTTTAATTTTGTTTCCTCTTGAAATTGTATTGGCTTACATGATATTAATTAATGAACGAATTAATTAAGCAATTCAGTACCTATAGTGAGTTATTGTTGTCATGTTTACAGTTTTTATCAAGTGTTATTTAATATAAATATTTTTTAATCAAATCCTGAGTTCAATTTAAAATTAAAGTATTCAAAAATTATTAAGATTTGAAATTTAAAATGTATTTAATAGAATAAGGGATTAAGCTGGTTGATATATATTATAATTTAATTAATGCCGAGTTTGTATTTAAACCTAAGTTTATTATTATTATTATTATTATTATTAGCATCGCGTCTTACTACCCGTTCGGGTTATACGCACTTACGCTAATGTGTAATGGTAGGGTGATTGTGAGATGAGATGAAGGACCTACAGTTTAACTTGGAATCCGAACCACGTTGGAGGCCTGGCATTCCCCACATTCACAAGATATCTTGTCAAAGGTGAAGGAAGGGTTTGGTAATCAGATAAATCTTTGCCGGGACCGAGGATTGAACCCCGGCCGCCAGCATAGAAGTCTGACACCTTACCCCTAGACCGCGTGGTCACTTAAACCTAAGTTAATTTCCATTATTGCTGCTGATTGATGGGGGGGAAATGATTGAATTGTTTTTGTGCAGGTGAACTGTATTAGCACCGAGTTCACTCCCAAGAGGCACGGTGGAGAGAAAGGAGTGACTTTCAAGATCCAGGTGGAAACATACTTCAATGGGGAGGATTCAGGCAAACACCTGCACTCAGCTGCTTGTCAGATCAAGGTGTTCAAAGTAAGAAACTCTTAATTTTAAAATCTTCACAGTAAATTCAAACATTTGGTTTACCCTCTACAACAGTTCCATCTCAAAACTCGAAATTGCACTATAGGTAAACTTAGAAAATTTTGCATTTACACAACCACTTATGACAATTTGATACTAGACTCGAGAGCACTTTTCAGAACATTCACTCACAAATAACCCAAACGGAATTGAGTCACAATGAATTTGAAAAAAATATTCACAGGATCTACGTGTTGTTCATTAAAAACTAGAGTTGGGTTGAATCCACTAGCTTACAAATCCGATTCTCCAATTCCCCTTTGAATCCCGATTTCGATTCCGATTCCGATTCCCCTTTGAATTTTAGAAAAAATTATAAACATAAGAGGAAATATACTAATAGAAAATAAAAATAGTAACTAAATGTTAACATTCTTTCTTATAATCCATTTATTATAACTTTCCTAAATTCAGTTAAGGGTTACATCATTGACCTGGGGTTTGGTTGTTAAGTTCATTTTATTGGTATAATTACTTCTGATCCACCAATAAGCAGTATTAAAGCTCTGTACAATAATCTAAACTAAGTGATAGTGAAGGAAGTCAACTTGAAAGGATAGTTAAGTTAGGCCTAGATAGGAACAAACACACTTCTTTCTTCATTTCTTCTAACATTTTCAACCTTTTACACTTGTTCATATTTCTACAATGTGTACCAGTAACTGTGGAAGTATTAATGAGGCAGTCTTTGATCTTTTGGCAACTTTATTGATAGAATTAAATGTAGAGGTAGATAGTAATGGGGGATCTTAACACAGAAGTAGAAAAAGTAGTGATAATGAATATGTATGATGACATTGTAAATTGGTGGAGACAAAAAATTTAGAACCAGAATTATAAATCAAAAGAGCTTCATTGTTTGAATTGTAGAGTAATGTTTATCCTGAGGATACCATAACACTACCGTATTATATTAAACTCAAAGCATGGTTTACTAGTATCAATAAATAATAAATTAATCCATTAAATTAAACATTTAAAGAAGGATAGAAGAGCAATCTTACACACTTAACACAAAACTGTTGACCTTAAAGTTCACAAATAAAACACATAATTATGTAATTTTAAAGGTGCATCAGTCTCCCTCTTCAGCAGAAGAGTTATACTCTCCCTTTCGATCCTCCTTTCAATGTTTAATTTAATATAGCCATATGGCACCATTTTTTCTTTGTTAGTATATTTATTGCAAATGCTGTGACCTAAATTTATTTTCAGAACTAGGAATGTCAAGAAACAGGGTTGCTACAGGTATAGAAAACTGGGAAAAGTCAGGAAATTTTGAAAGGGTAAGGCAAAATGCACAGAAGTACTGGAATTAATGAGTGTCAACCACACAATGTTATGATCCTTTTCCTTATTTTTTGTAGTTTCCCCTACACTCATTAAACCGTGTGTTTTCTATTCACATCGTTTTCTCTCCACCCATTCCTAGCCGGCAAGAATGACTCAACACGCCACCGCCGTGATCTGACGAAATAACATTGAACTGCGGTATTGAAATAAAAACAAACACATTCAAGCTAGAATGGTGAGACAATACACTCACTTTCAGGTATCCTTAAGCTTATGACGTCAACTGATGGAAGTTTTCGGGTATTCTCAGGCTTATCACATAACTTGATGTCATTTGGTCATCCCACGGTTCGCGGAACCTATTTATGATCGGTGCGTTATTCTCCATGTTTCATTCGGTCTGTGTAAGATTAATAAAGGTGAGTATAACATGAAAGTATTAAAATTAATTAGAGATGGGCCATTCGAATCCACTGAATCCTGACAAGTATTCGAGATTTAAGGATTCAGTGTTTTACTGGATTTGATGGTCGAATCTTTCACCTCATAAACAAAACATAATTATGTTGAATTCAAAAATTAGGCCTACTTGAACAGCACAACTTAATTCGTAATCATTATTTTGTCGGACAAAAAAGATAATCATGAATAATTTTTTATTTTTTTTAAATGCTAATTGTTAGGTTTAGAGAATCTAATGTGCCTAATACCCTACCCTCCCACCTCTATGGTAAACTTGGACTCGACCGTTGTAGCGCATGCTCACTTCTGAAACTTTCACCTCATAAACACTCTTGTAAATACTTTAATAAAAACATTAAAACTCTTCAAAAACTGAAAATCAAAACTAGATTACAAATAAACTCGAAATAAATAGGCTTTCTTTTAACAGGAATAAGAACACATTACATACGGTACAAAGTCGGCTGCCATGATGTATATGTTTGCACGCCAGAGTGATGATTAAATAAACACGACTGTCAATTCTTACTACCTGACTGTTTTTAATTATCTACAACTATGCAAATAACCCCAATTTACTTAATACAATCCTTAAGCTAGATATTTTGTTGGGTTTCATGAAAAATAAATACTGTCAATAGATAGACACCAATAAAACTGTTTATTTATGCCTACCGGCCTACATATTGTATATCAATTGTTTGTTTAAAATCGATTCAGGTAATCTGATCACTTAATAAGTGCTATCGAGTTTTAAGAATCAACGACTTGCTAATTCATAATTTGTTTTTAAATTATTATAACTAAGAGTTTATTATTTAAAAAAATATGTTATTGAAGTAATTGTAAAAATATTCAACAACCTTACAGTTCAACCTAAAGCATCAGTCTACTCTCCTGACCTGATGAAGCTGTCTGTGACAGTGAAAGCTTGTCCTTAACAATGTGTTTATGTGTTTTTTAGTGTTATATTTAAACAATTTCTACTCCAGTATCACCTAGGTAAGAATGGTAATGAACATATTGCAAGAGTCAAAAATATGTTTGTGTTTTAAACAGAATGTATTCTCAGAAATTGATACATCGCAAGAATCGAATATATTTCTTGTTTTATACGCAATGATAATAGATATAAAAGAAAATAATCATAATATATACTTAGGCATTATTAAGTTAACTATTTCCAATGCATTTTAAATTGTTAATTCTGTGGTTTTAGTCTCTTTTTTTTAAATATTCTTGCATTTCTACTTTTGCTTTCTTATTAAAATAAATTATAATCATTCAATGATGATTAAAATTGATCAAAAGGTATCTAGGCCTATACTGTATCTGAATAGTCAAGTACACTTTACTTGATGCAGACTTGATGACTTTACACTTTACACACACTTGAGATCGAAGACTGCAACAGACTGTTTGGACGGAAAAATATACTTTTTGTACCCTCGAGTCCACAGTGCTGCTTCATGCCAATGACCTTAGAAAATATTTTAAACGCAATTTTTGAGCCCTGATTAGCGTATGCTACTTGCATATTTGTGGTGACTTATTTTCACTGCACATGATAAATTATCCTAATTATCCAACACAACACAATATAACTCTACAACACTACAAAACAACCGGCATATTTAACATGCGTTATCAAAGATCACATTACTCTATGGGCTATATTTCTAGCAGACGAAACATTAAACAATTGTTGATCAAACACTGCATCAACGGCGTGTCAAGGGTAACTTGCTGTGGCCCTTGGACTCTAGGACATGTGAGGGGCGCATTACCACTCTTTGTGACTATTCAGACAGATCTGCACTTAATCACGCAATTGCTAATGCAACTATCATATAAGTGAACGCCAAGGGTCAACGGTGCGTGAAATAGACTATTCGGATACAGTCCTAATCTGTTTATTTCCAATGTTTTTTTTAGAAACTTTACCACTTTTAACAACACTTTTAAAAACAACCAAGACACACTCAAATGTTGATTGATTTGATTTATAAACAATAATATGAGTTTAGATTGTTTAATTTATCTGGATTTGTACCAGTATTTTGCGAGGGTTGGTTGTGGTCGATTAAAATTGAAAGCATGATTGAAATAAATCTTAATCTACAGTTTAGGCCTATATTGTATAATTTAGGTCTATTTGTAAATCATTAAAATTTCTAACAATTTGCTAGGATTCGGATTTGAAAATAAAATGTAGATTCGGATTCAAGAAATAGTGGATTCGACCCATCTCCAAAATTAATAATATAAGGAATGCACTTAGCTGTTACATTTACTTAAATTCATATGTATAACTTCTTTTAGTCAATTAAATCAAGAATAAATAACATGCAAGATGATTTATTTAGAGAAAGAACTCATTCTATCATGTGATGATTAGAATATTTAAAGCAATAACAGGTTTTAAGATTGGCTGAAAGCATATTGACTAGATTGTAGTTAATAATACCTTTAAAATGTTAACAAAGATAATTGGTATTGATTAATTTTTAAATAAATTCGACATAAAATATTTAAACCTAGATAAAAGAAAAGACTTATCAAGTAGGAATCATTAAACAAAAATAATAGGTAATTTATATGCCCTTAATATAGAACTTATTGGTTGAATTATTTAAATATTCTAGTAAATTACTAAAAAAAAACAGGTTAGCAAGGATGAGTGTTCTATAATGATTAAAATATTTTAAGCAAATAACAGTTATATGAATAACTGATAAAAAGGTTGACAAAAGATTAATCGGGTTGACTAGATTGTTTTTGATGTACCTTACAAATGTGAACAAGGACAACTAACAGTATAGAATATCAACATAAAACATTTTTAAAAACATATTAAAATGAAAGGTATGACAAATCAAGTGAAATCTGACAAATTAGTAATAACACTCTATTAGTATTGAACTTATTTGGTCAAGTTAGTTATATATATCATTTTGCCTGTGTTAAGTATCGAGATAAATGGTTACTTAGGAGATTTAATTGAAAATAAATGGGTGTGTTTCATCCAGGCTTTATTTGTACTGAGTTACAACTTTTGAAGACTGGATAACATATTATATAAGTACAAATTGATTAATTTAAAAGACGTGTTCCAGTAACATTTATTATAAATGTAATGTCTTAGGGGTTTACAATTAATTGACGTTTCTTATCTGTTCGATTTTGATTCCTTTCCTTATTTAGTGCTGAACAGTTATGTTAGGCTTTGCTAGGCAACAACATGTTTTGGTGATACATAACTGTTCAACATTTTTAAGGTATTATTAACTAAAACCAAGTCAAATTCATCTTTTAGTCAATTTGCTTATTAGCTACTCTACTCCTAAAACCAGTTATTGATTAAAACATTTCAATCATCAATGAATACTTTTTCATTGTTAATCTCTTGATTAAATAATTTTAGAATATTATGGTAAAAATCTTACCAATAAACTTTTAGAAGTGCTGTTGTACTTATTTAAAATGCAATTGTTTTAATTGACTTCATAATTCATGATAGAATGAGTTATTTATCCAAATAAATCTTCTTGCATTTTATTTATTCTTTATATAATTGACTAAAAGAAGTTATACATATCAATTTAAGTAAATGTAAAATCTAAGTCTGTTCCTTATATTACTAATTTCACATAATTCTCCTTACTACAATTATAATGAATATTACCAAAATCATTAAAATTATTTGGAATAGAGAACTAGCCTAAATCATGGTTTAAATTATAAACGATAGCCAGCACACTTATAGTAGGATTTTGGTAGAAGAACAGTATAAATTAGTTATTAAAGTTACTAAACCATTTTAATCTATTCATACATCAAATCTTACTACCTGCAGCCGCCCCTTTTGATAGATATTATCAATACCTTTAGAATAAGACAAAAAATAAAATAAAATGTTATCAATGTTGACTAGAAAGAGATATGTTTGAATTTTCTCTACTGTTCTTCCAACCAAAATCAGGGTATACCTTAATGATCACCTGATGGAGCTGTCTGTGGCAGTGAAAGCTTGTCCTTAAAAATGTGTTTGCGTGTTTTTAGTGTTCTATCCAAACAATTTCTATTCCAGTATCACCAAGTTAAGTTTGCTGTCTTCCCCTCCTAATTTTAACCAAATCCATTAAAAGTATTAGTTATTTGTATAAACTATTTAAAATCTACTTTGTCATGTTTTATTCCGCGACTAGCCCCAAAACGAACATTAGATTGCCAACATTGTGTGTTAACAATATAAACATAGTTTTTATTTTTAGTATAACTAACACACAGCAGTGGTCTAGGGGTTGAGTCATTGGCTCACAATCCCTTTATAGCGGTTAGGGTTGGGGGAGGGGGTTGTTAAACTAACAAAGAAGAAAGATATAGTCCATTAATCATAACTGTACCCTTCTTTGACGTTGAAAGGTTGTAAACCCAAGTCAAAGAACTTAGAGCAAAGAAAAAGAAGAGCTTGAAAAACAAGAAGAAACATCTGTAATTGATGAAAAAATTAATCTCCTCACTTCCAAGACATCCCACTGAGATCATCATAATATACTTTTCATACTAATCAAATATTATTGTTATATTATGTTCATTTTATAATCTATTTTTTACAAAAACCTTTATTCAAACACATAAAAATTATCTTATTCAAATAAAACATGGACTTCATAAAATTGTATTTAATGTATGGTAAATTATTATGTGCTTTTAGAATTAACTTGGCTGAAGTTTTGTGGCTTTAATGTTAATTTTTACTGAATTTTATTTAAGCTCTTTATATTCATTTATTTGAAAAATGTTGTTATATATGCTTTCTAACCTTTTTCATTTTTTACCCTCAATAATTGAAGCACAGTTTCTTGTTTGTTCTTAAAATGTACAGAGATTATCTGTAGCAACCCCGAGAAAGTATTAAAGTGTAGCTTGGGCTTGGTGGTTATGGAAAAATATGCTTTGTTGTGTTGAACCGGTCACAAGAGGCCTACTAGTTTTCCAAACCAAAACTTAAGTTATCAAACTCGTTTTACTTGATGTAGCTTAGTTGATATTTTTTATATCTTTGAATTATCTGCGGACTTATGCCTTGTCATTGGCATTGCCACACATAATCAAGCGTATATTGTACTTGTGAAGTACATTTTAATATAAAGAAATGTATAAACAAGAAAAGTAATTTACTTATACATGTAAAATTAAATTGGTACTGTTCTTGTTTTTGTTCTAGTTGAAAGGTGCTGATCGCAAGCATAAGCAGGATAGAGAACGAATCCTCAAGAGACCTTTATGTGAACAAGACAAGTTCCAGCCATCTTATGATTGCACAGTTTTAAATGATGTAAGTTTACACCAGGTCCCCAGCATTTTCACTACTCTCATCTAACTAAATTGGTGGTAAATGGTACCTGATAAACTTTGTATTGAGATGAATTTTAAAAATAATCACGAAAACGGGCTAGTTTTTAGTTTCTCCTATCCCCACTTCCGCCCATATTTTTCCCAAGAAAGAAGTACTTGTTTATTTGTCGATTGGAACTTTTTTCATCAGAAATAAGTCCTTGTTTGGTGACCTTGACACTTCATGCTCGGCTTTTAAGAAATAATCTCCCCACCTCCGTTTAATTTAGGACAAACAACTCCCCTACCCCTTTCCATTAGAAGCAGCTGTAACAGGCACTCTTTGGTATATGTCCCTTGACCTTTACACTTAGCCTTCTTGGCTCTTAGTTGAAAAAGATAGTATCTGTTTACTCATTCATTGCAATAAAATGTGCCTTTCACTATCCACACTATAATATAGAATAGACAAAGATGTCAATCTCTAAAATTCCATCATAAGCCTAATTTGTAATCAGCGCTCTTGCTGCTATTGCAATTTCTTTAAAAATACATTTTTGTTCATGTCTATTATATAAAATAAATATTAATGAAACATAGAATTTGTTTATTGTTATTCATGTAAAGAAATGCAAATTAATGCTGTATGTCAAAGAAATATATGAAAACGGTGAAATAAAGTTATGTATTTGATAGATGGAATCACACATTTATTATATTTAAGTATAAAATTCAAGAGTTGAGGTTCTAACTGCTAAGACAATATAAAATACCTAAATACTAAAACCATTAATAATTGATTTGGGGCTTAAAATAATTGTACATATGTAGATTTTGATCTTTTTTGTATTCACATTAAATATTTAATAAAGTTATTAGATAATCCTTAAAAACATATTATTTTGCATTTATTTTACTTTCATGCAATCTTAAATGACTGCCCCTTAGAGCATTCAAAAATAATTTAATTTTGTATTAGGAAATCAAACGTTGTATAGACCCAATATAATTTTTTGGACATATTAATGTAATTTTATCAAAATGTGTATATATAAACTGTCAATTTTGCTGTGCCATTAAAATTTATGCAAAAAATTTACCAAATCTCAACAGAAGGGACAAAGATAGACATTACTTGTTTATTTTCCTATTTGTTTTTTTCACCGCATCTAGCTAAATCTTTGGGTTATATGTATATATATTATTTACACTAATGTATTAAGGAGGATGAAGGTCTAATTTAATGGTAATGTACCTGTATTTGTGTAGAGGGAGTATGAAAACCATTTAGGAGGGGACAATCTCAGTACAACCGACTGCAATTCAAACCCCTATCGTCCCGTCATTGGCAGTCCGGTCTATTTTGAGAATGACACCTTAGACCATTCGATCACCAAAGTAGGTGTTTGTGGTGTTAAATTTAATTGTTACTATCAACTTGTGATAAGTGATAAGGAAGGATATCATTCTGGAAATATAGAGGGAATAATATTTGATATCAACAAATCATTTACATGCTTAGGTGGCTGCATGGTCTAAGCCTAGGAGCTCTAAGGTGTCACACTCACGATAGACTGGCCTGACAATGACGGGAAGATGTGCTTTTGAATTCTGTTCGGGTATGCTGAAGGTGGTTTCCCCCTCTCTCTACGTAAATGAGGCTACATTTCTTTTAAAATATAACACACTAGTGTAGATAGTAGATATGTATAACTCAACCGAGGATTAGGATGTGTTGCGAACAAACAAAAGTTAGTAAACTTACCTTGTTTCTTTTCACTATTATTGCTTACACAATTACATATTAGATACAATTTTGAATTTTTGGATTTATTATTTTATCATAATTAATAATAATTACGCCTATAGCGGGGTGAAAGAATATTTATAATTACTAGGGATGGAGGAGAATTACTTTTTTATTTCAGAACGGGAAATGAGTCAAAATATCGGGATTCAGGACGGAAATGGGAAATTTTAAAATTATACTTTAGAATAATTTTAAATTAAAAATATATTGATTTATAAACTAATATGGTAAGACTTTGAAAATAACATTATTAAAACCTGCTTCTGTAACCGCATTGTCTAAGGCATCACTCTCGCAATAGATTAGCCTGCCGATGACGGGGAGAGTGTAGTTTGATCCTGGCCGGGTGTACTAAGAGGGGTTTTCCCTATATGGTTTCCCACTCAATCCATGCAAATGCACATACACCTCCTCTAAATTCAATCTTTCTCATTACTAACACACCAAGAGTCATTAGTACATAACCAGAACAGGCTATAATACACGGTGCTGAAAAAACAGTGCTAAAGGTAATAAAAATAGCATAATAAAATAGAGGTGTGTGAATAGCTTTTTTTTCCATCAAATCAAATAGCAAAATTATGAATTAATATCAAATAAAACAAACCAAATAGCCAATTTTATTAAATTGTTGATGGAAATTTTTTTATTAGTTAATTTCTTTTGAAAATTGTGTTTTATATTTAATTATTTTCAGAGTGCAAAAATTACTACAAAATATAATATTTGGCACCTCTTTAATGTGCTCTTAAGTATGGAACTGCACAATATAATCTATGTTTGAAACCTCTTAAAAGTTACTTAGGTTTATTAAAGCCCCTTAAATCTCTTCTAGCTTTAATACCCCATATAATCTACTCCCTGGCTGTCTCACTAACAACAGCCACGGTGATCCCTCATAAATCGTTGACCTTGGCAAGCTACTTTCTTCCCCACATTCCTCTCATTTCCACACCCTATAAGATAGTTGAGTGTTCTCTGTCCTTCTCTAAATCTTTCAATCTCTTTCACTTGCTGAACATAGCAAATAACTGTTGATAGACAGAGCTCAATAAGTCAGTCCCCTCCCCAACTTGGTTGTCTCTCTACAAGTGGTAAAATAACCCCATCCCAGCCACCAAGCTTGCTAAATAACAAAGAATAAATCTGTCTACCAAAGAGATTAACAGCGATGGGTTGGCAATAACTGCTAAAACACCAGCGAGCGCACTATGTTTTGTTTCCCACCCTTAACTTTTCGAGGAAAAGGTCATTCCCGGCCAACCAACAGGAATTGATAAGTTCCCAACATTTTCCCAAGAGCTCAAGATCCTGTCCACCCCTAGTAATTACACCTTTATATCTGTTTTTATGAATTTAACTCATTTTATTTAGTTCCTCAATTCTAATTTAATTAAAAGTTCTGTTGAAGGCAACAATTTAATTTTAATTAATTTATATTTTCAGATTCCAGTTGAGTCTCAGTTCTTTTCATCAGTGGCAGTGACATCAGTGACCTCTAGTGTGAAAACTGCTGTCTCCACCCCTCCTGAAATTATGTAAGTATTCAACTTAAAACTTATGAATAAAGAGGTCAAACATGATTCTCAATTCTTACTGATATAAAAATGATTAAGAATATTTTGTGGTATTTAAACAAAACAGCAACGTTAAGAATTAGGTAATTTTTCTTTGTGAGCATTATTAGTCCATTTGTTTCATTTTAGTATCGGTGAATGGTAAATGTACTCAACATGAGTTTAGTGTTTGATTGAGTTTGCGCAAATCAAGTATAGACATTTCATTAAAGTTTATTTTACAACCTACATGTTTTAATTTTATTTGAACCTCATTATGTTATAGTATATAAATAAATACATAACCTAATTATGTTTATTGGGAAGTTGGGTGGATGTTGAAAGATTGTAACATAGAATCGAAAAATTGAGGTTAAAATATAAGAATCAGAATTGAGGAAAACAAAAGTTGTGTTATCTCTACTTACTACCCACCTTGTTCAACTTTATTCAGGGTACATTTAGGATCATGCATACAGTATTTATTCATATCATTATACAAGTAAAATAGTATCTAAATATGTTCTCACTAAATGTGCAACTAACCCAACTATTGAATTAGAGAAATAAGGGATTACAGATAAGAGTAAATCATATTTTACTATATTAGGAAGAAGGTGCAGGAAAAGTGGACATAAACATACAAAAGAAACAAACACAATATGACCTTCACAATGAAAAAAAGACAACAGTTCACACCTTAGATCGCTGCCACTGGACAAAGAGGCAATGGCTGCCTCTAGAAGAATAACGATCACCACCGCCCAATCCCCCAACCTATGTTTCATTCATTCAGAACCCATCAGGAGGGAGCGGGCAACACAACTTATTATCGTTGTTTATAAATTTCCTTTTTCTCCCTTTTTATTTTTTTGTTTCCTTTTTTAGGAGGTATGTTTCTGTCCAACTTTTTTATACCTTCTTCCAAATATAATACAGTAACCTCATAAAACAAAAAGAGGTGTTTTTTAAAGAGGAAATCAATCATATTAAGAAAGGTCTAAGTCGTCACACTCATGATAGACTGGGAGATCGGGGTTCGAATCTCTTTCATTTCTATTCAGGGTCGTTTTGCTGAAATGGTTTCCAAACTCCTTTCATGCAAATGTGGGTAAATTACCTCAAAAATGATTTTTTCCTTATCCTAACTCCATTACAGTATTACCATATATGTGTATAATATGAACAGGTAGTAAGACATGGCGATAAAAAATAAATAAGAATTTTAACTCATTTGTCAACTTAACCTTCCTTAAAATCAAATATTCAGCACCATGCCCATAAATATTCATACATGAAAAGTTTTTATCATATAGCTCAACAAGAACAAAATAACTCAATTTTCATTTTTCAATCTTTGAAAATGTACAATAGCATGTAGAGACATGCAAAAGGTGAGGTTATTTTTAGGAGAAAAGTGGTGTTATTTTTCTCAAAAAGTTGTGTTATTTTAAGCTGAAAGCGATGTTATTATTTACGTATATACGGGTCGAATTAGTATTCGTTTAAAAAACTAAGATAAAATTGTCTACATTTTTCGTTCAAATTGTGTATTTAACTAATTATTAACATATTCGGAGAAAAATCAAAAATAAATAAGCACAAAAATTTCACACTTATTAATATCAAACTTGATATATCAATATCCTTACCTTTGAGTTTACAAATAGCAATATCGAAATAATCGATTATCAACTTAGGTTTATACCAAGACCATTTACAGTACTCTGTAAAGAAGGGAATAAAAATTATGATTATATAATTTTTCCAAATCGAAATTTAGGTATCGTAATGTGTAAAAGTATAATTCATCATTTTTAATGCTAACCTTAGAAAAAAAAAGTTTAGATATCCTGAAAACACTCATCTTTCCTATGATCCATTTTATGCCTGTAAAATAAGTAAAAACGGATACTAATTGTATAAACGGCAGCCCTGGTATAGTGCTATCACCAGTGTTACTGTGCTCAAAATTATATTGCAAGATGTGGTATTTGCCAAATTTCAAAGAAATTGTGTTTATTTAGATGAAAAAAAAGCTTAAATTTGTGTTATTCGTGTGAAAACAGTAGAATTCGTGTAAAATTTTGTTTTATCGCAAATGGGAATTTTGCATGTCCTTACTTATAAGTTATAACTTGTTGTTTTAATAGTGGTGCAGGTGACCTGGTGGTCCAGGGGTAAGGTGTCAGACTTCTGTGCTGGCGGCTGGGGTTCAATCCTCGGTCCCGGCATAGATTTATCTGATTACCAAACCCTTCCTTCACCTCTGACAAGACATCTTGTGAATGTGAGGAATGCCAGGCCTCCACCGTGGTTCGGATTCCACGTTAAACTGTAGGTCCTCCATTTCATCTCACAATCACCCTACCATTACACATTAGCGTAAGTGCGTATAACCCAAACGGGTAGTAAGACGCGGTGCTAATAATAATAATAATAATATATCCCAAGTACAATATCTATGCCAATTTTAAGGGTTATATGCTGACTATAAGTACCCTCTAGATTTTAATTATCAGTGAGTCCCAAAATAAGACGTGTTTTTTTTAAGTCTGGTATCTTAGTAACTGCTTAAGCTAGAAACTTCAACTTTGTAAAGTTATTTAAAATAGTTTGTCTTAACGGGTTATTAAATTTTTACTTTCCTATCATTCTTTAGACCTGGATTAAAGGTGTGGTAAATTTGGTCTTAGTTGTATTGTGTTACATGTGTACAACGTTGCTGGAGAACTTGGTTGGTGCACTGCCGTGCACCTTGATATATCATTTCGCAACATGCTTTTTCATTAATTTATTTATATATCTGATTTATTTCTATAAAATTTAACTACTTTATACATTTATCAAGTTACTATTTTGAATATTATTTAGAAAAATCCATGATTAATCAACATGGTAATTAATGAATATGATTAATAATTGCTGATGAACTTTATTAGCTATATATTACAATTCATCACTATCTGCATTCTAATGAAAAGTATGTGGGAACCAGGAGTGTGGAAAGCAAAATTTTCTATGGGTATAATGGGTACACTTTAAAATCTATGTATTATGTTAATATTGTGTCTATATAGCTGTGTGTGTGGGAGTAGGGGAAGAAGTGTGTGTATGTGGAAGAGGTACAGAGGGAGGCAGTGTTACTACTGATTAGAAAATCCTGAAAAACTGTTTGAGTTTTGGGCTTTGGATAAAACCAGGGTAAAGTTTTTGGATTTGGTCTTTTGTTGGGCATTTTTAAAATATTAAGACCCTTCATTCAAAGATAAAGGTAACGCTTGATACACGCTTGACTAAACTAAATACTTTTTTTTAAACTCAATTTTGTATCAAATTTTCATAAAAGTCACACTACTTAACAATTTTATTATGAACACGACTGCCAACATGTCTTGTATAGTTTATAAAAAATTGGTTAGAATGTTTCCAGCTTGAGGTAACATACACAGATAGTCAGATTCGAATAGGAAGACATTTTTTCGACAACCACAACATTAACTAAAACAACTTTCATGTATTTATGTGACAAGTAATGTGATCTACAGCTGTTACTTTTGATAGAGAATCAATTTCTATAAAATAATACTAATAACTTGATAAAATAATGTCAATGTTCATGGCAAACAAATATTTTTGTACTGTTTGAAAATATATTTCTAATTTTTGCATTACTATTGTGTAGTGCAACATAAATGTATAGTGAACAGATGTAGACTTTTGTTTAACCTGCACACATCACAAGTCGAATAATGACATTCACGCAGAGACCTGAAATAATAATTGCAATAAGTCTGCAGTTCTTAAAGAAAAAACTCTTTTTGAGGTACATTTTGTAACATATGGATAAGGTAGATGAAATATGGTTAGACACATAAAACAGGGAACAAACACAATATGGCTTTTACAGTGAAAAGAAGAACAAGGAACAATAATTAACTCTTTTTCCAATGACAGCATTGAAAAATGCGAACTGTGCTATTATATTCATTGTAAAAGCCATATTGTGGTTGTTCCCTTTTATATGTTTCTATCAATCTTCTTTGTATGATAAAAGTCTGTGGAGTAATCCCAAGGCTGTACATACACATTTTTGGGGGGGAAGGTTTGGTCTATGGCTGTGTTTTTGTTACACTTAAGTAGCTGACAATCTCACATGTACATCATAGACTCTCTGTTGAAACTAAGAGTGATGGATGACACTGAGCAGAGGAAGAATCCTCGGTAGCTTTGTTGTACAGCACTAGAACACCAAGCCAAGTGTCCTTGGTTCAATACCTGTGATCAGGTGTTTGAATGCTGAATAGTATAATAAAAGGCTCAAAAGAATAGAAATAATAAAATATGAATTACCTTATTTCCCCAAAAATAAAATATAAGACTTTCTTGACATATTAGTATACACCAATACATACATTAAGTTTGTTTTAATTAATTCAAATATTAAGAATGTCGCATTTTAGAAAACATTCTTAAAATGGTTGAAATTAAGGAGTGGTTATAATTAAAAGCTAAGACTTAGATAAATTGCTCCAGAAATATATAAAAAATTAAACATATGGATTAAGCCGTTGCTAAAATGTTAGATGTATTAATGAAATTACAAGTCAAAATGTATAATTCAAATATACTTCTGGTGAAAAAAAATACTGTCAGATATGAACATTTATATTAGAGATGGGCCACTCGAATCTTCGAATCCTCGAATCCACCGAATCCTGACAAGTATTCGAGATTCGAGGATTCGGTGTTTTACTGGATTCGATGATCGAATCTTTCACCTCATAAACAAAGCATAATATCTTGAATTCAAAAATTACTTAGTTAGGCCTACTTGAAAAGCACAACTTAATCCGTAATATTTATTTTGACGGAGAAAAGAGATAAACATTAATAAAATATTCTTTTAAAAATAAAAATAATCGTTAGGTGTTGAAAATCTTACGTGCCTTGTACCCTACCCTCCCACCTCTATGGGAAACTTGGACTCAACCGTTTCAGCGCATACTCACTTCTAAAACTTTCACCTCACGAACAATCGTGTAACTATTTTAATGAACACATCAAAACTCTTCAAAAACTGAAAATCAAAACTAAAATGACAAATAAACTTGAAATAAATAAAACAAATTACGGCTTTTTTTTAAAAAAAACAGAAATAAGAACACATTACGCATGATACAAAGTCAGCTGCCATGACATATATTATGTTTACTCGCCCAGTGATGATTAAAATAAAGATACTGTTACTTATTACTAGCCAACTGGTTTTAATTATCTACAACTACACAAAGAACCACAATTTATTGCATACGATCCTTAAGTCAGACATTTTGTTGGGTTTCATGAAAAATAAATACTGTCAACAGTCAGACAATGATAAAATTGTTTATTTATCTCTACCAGCTTACGTATCGTATATCGATTGTTTGTTAAAAATCGATTCAGGTAATCTGATCACCTAGTAAGCGCTCTCGAGTTTTAAGGATCAAATAACGACTTGCTAATCCATTATTTGTTTTTAATTTATTTAACTTAGAGTTTAATATTTTTTAAATATGTTATTGAAGTAATTGTAGAAATAGTCAAACTTAGTCCTGCCTTATAAAATGGGAATGAACATATTGTAGTCGAAAATATGTTCGTGTTTTGAATAGAATGTATTCTCAGCAATCGATACATTGCAAGAATCGAATATATTTGTTTTCTACACGAAAATAGATAATGGATGTATAAAAAGATAATAAAACAACTTAGGTATTATTGAGTTAACTATTTCCAAAGTATGTTTGTTTGTTAAACATGTATTAATCTTTATTAAAAATATCCGTTTGTATTTTTATTTTTGCTATCTTAATACAATAAAATATCCTTTATTGATGATTAAAGTGGATCAAAGGATAACTAAGCCTAATCTGTTTATTTCACATGTTATTTTTACAAACTTAACTCATTCTAACAACACTTTTAAAAATAACTAAAAGACACTAAAATTTTGATTGATTTGATTTTTAAACATTAATATGAGTCTAGATTGTTTAATTTGGCTGGATTTTAACCTGTATTTTGTGAGGGGTGGTTGGGGTTGTTTAAAATTGAAAGCATTATTGAAATAAATCTTAATTCACAGTTTAGGCCTATATTGTGTAATGTAGGTCTATTTGTAAATCATTAAAATTTATAACGATTTGCTATGATTCGGATTCGGATTCGGATTCGAGATTCGAAAATAAAATGTAGATTCGGATTCGAGAAATAGTGGATTCGACCCATCTCTAATGTATATACAATTATAAATAATGCATCATCAACTACACCATAAACAAGTTGATGAAACGTCTAAAATATAGGTAAACACGTTAAAAATATTTATACAAAAACCCTTTAAGATACAATATAATATGGTATAAAACAATGCTTTTGCTCCAAATATGTTGTGAAATAAAATAATAATATTTGAGGTTAACATCTGCCAAACAAATTTAATGAAGTAATTAAATGATGTGGAATAATCTAAGTCTTAACGGTTTCCCTGTCTCATTACTCCTTTTTGATGTTTGGCACTGGAAAGTAGGGGTGCGCAAAGGCCTCTTTTTAAATGCAAAGCAAAGTCGAAGCGAATCTTGAAATGTTCGAATAAAAGTCGATGTCGAAGATACCCAGGATTTTTGTTGTCACTTAATGCCACTTTTAATTTTTTAATTAATTATTTTTCTAGATCTTGTCAGTAACAAGAGCCAGGAGAAGTTCCTTATTTATTACCTAACGACTATATTAATAACTAATGCTCACAGGCTTACTGATAAGATTTGTAATTTATCAATTAAGTTTTATTCTGAAAATTGAAAAATGACACCTGGACACGGGAATCTGACCAGAGACCTTTGACTCGATTTGGGTTCGATTCCTGTGTTCAGGTATAATTTTTCAATTTTCAGAATATGATATGTAGATGGAATAATCATCACTAAAAAGCATAAATAATAGCTTTGGCTATTTGATTCTTGATAAAGTTTTAATTTTTACCTATATCATGGAGTTTATAATATTATTTTGCAAACTTTACATATGCATGTCTTTTATATGCATTTCTATATTAATAATTATAAATTAAATTTCATTTTCGTTTCCTACTTTCCGTATCAGCATTTTGAATAATAAAGAAAATGCGAAGAATCTATGAAACACTTTTGTGTCAAAATGCACCTGTAAATTTGTCACTAATAATTCCAAAGAAGTAGAATATTAAGGACCAAACACTAGACGCGAGCTGCGATGGAACAACTAAAGCACTTTCTCTGCTTCATACCAGTGACCATGGTGTTACTTCTTTATATATATTCTTATTTTTTACAAAATCATGTTGGCGATTATGAATATAATATATTAATATTTACTTACCTATTTTTGATCCATGCTTTCGTTTTGTTAGTTAAATTACTAGTAATTGTTAAACTTCTGTTTAGTAACTTTTAAATTATCAAATATTTAAAAATGTAATATTTAGTGAGATGAAATTAAATCATTTGATAATTTATCGAAGTTTTATCCTTCCTTCAAAATTTTTCTAACATGCGAAGGTTATTGTAGATTTTGAAGTCAAAGCCAAAGGAGATATGACCTTCGACTTCAACTTTTCGAAGCTTCGCACACCATTACTGGAAAGATGCTGGCTCATTTCATTCTGACATTTTTCAGTACTATGATAAGTATGAATATTGAGTCGTGAAAAACACGATGTGTTATTATGACGGTAAGATGTTAACTCGCAAGACAATGAGATAACATCTTGCCGTCATAATAACACATCCTGTAATTTACCCGTTTTTTTTAAAACCCTTCTATATTAATGGGATTTCTTTTCCTCTTTAACTAAACTTCTCATACCAACACATTAGACAATGTTGTTAATAAACCTGGTGTTAAACGATGAACTTAACCTCAATAAAATGTTACATGATAAAGAATGTAAAAGACAAAAATTTGTATAGAATTGTTTCTGACAGTTCATTTATTCATGCGTGTCTTTCACGTGTTGATTTCTTAAGTATGATTTTTAACTTGTTAACAAAGGTATTTGATTCCTTTTTTAGACCCACTAAATTGTTTTGTTCATAGAAATGGCCTTTGTTTTTTGATATATTGGTTACATCAAATATACACTATCATTTCAAATGTTAATTTATATAGTGTAACAATAGAAAGTTTTAAAGAGTGCATTTTTGAGTTGAATACTAAATTTTAACATTTACGTCTAAGGTGTCAACTTGACCATTGAAATTCCTGACTTTTTCCCTGATTATTTCTTAAAATTCCAGAGTCAAAAGTATATCACACCTTTATAACCCGCCCACCCCCTTTTTTTGTTAATCTTTTTTTATTAATCATAAAAAATAATATGTTTTAACATCCAAACAAATATTTTTTTATTTGTATTAACATAGTCTACTAGAAATTATAACATTATAAAATATGATACTCAGCTATAAACAAAAAAAGACAGTTTGAATCACATTGTAATTTAGTGATTATTGTATTTCATATTTTGAGTTAAACAACATTTTCTTAGATTATTACTAATTTCTACCATATTCCCGACTGATTATTTTTATTTTTTTTAGTTCTTAGCTCTGTACCTTACTTGAGTTTTTGTTTTTATTTATGTGGACTCTCCACCTTCTGAAGTCCAACAATTACCAAGGTTGTCCAGACCCTTCCAACAGTGGCTCAGGAACGTTTTTATTTGGGGGTGGGTGGGAGGGGAGGGTGGAAATAATCATGTACTTTTATAGGGAATAACATTTTTGAGATTTAAAAAAGACCACTGAAATTTAATACAGCTGTCCCTCGCACTCCGCGAGTGATCGGTTCTGATAACTCGTTTTCGTGTTATGCGATTATTTAAGGGAATTGATTTTAACATAGATGAGATAGGCATTAGTCCAAATGAAAAAGTAAATAAAAACATAAAACTTGTAAATGAATGCAATTTTTATTAATTCATCTAATTAGTACAATATTATGGGTAGCATACACCTATTGTAAATCTTCATTTACCTGAAATTTGTACACAAATGCAATTTTTAATAAATTTATCCAATTAATACAATGTTACATGCACACTTACTGTTAGTCTTCAATCGCATGATAAATTAACTGGATCTGGCAAATCTTTATTATCACTCTCTTGCTCTATTGATGGCTCTTGGACGGTAGGCTCTTGCTCCCTTGATGGCTCTTGGGCGGTAGGCTCTTGCTCCCTTGATGGCCCTTGGATGGTAGGTTCTTGCTCTCTTGATGGCCCTTGGATGGTAGGCTCTTGCTCTCTTGATGGCTCTTGGACGGTAGGCTCTTGCTCCCTTGATGGCCCTTGGATGGTAGGCTCTTGCTCTATTGATGGCCCTTGGATGGTAGGCTCTTGCTCTATTGATGGCCCTTGGATGGTAGGTTCTTGCTCCCTTGATGGCCCTTGGATGGTAGGCTCTTTCTCTCTTGATGGCCCTTAGGCTCTTTCTCTCTTGATGGCCCTTGGATGGTAGGCTCTTGCTCTTTTGATGGCTTTTTGATGGTAGGCTCTTGCTCTCCTGATGGCCCTTGGATGGTAGGTTCTTGCTCTCTTGATGGCTCTTGGACGGTAGGCTCTCGCTCCCTTGATGGCCCTTGGATGGTAGGCTCTCGCTCCCTTGATGGCCCTTGGATGGTAGGCTCTCGCTCCCTTGATGGCCCTTGGATGGTAGGCTCTTTCTCTCTTGTAGGCTCTTGCTCTCTTGATGGCTCTTGGATGGTAGGCTCTTGCTCTCTTGATGGCTCTTGGATGGTAGGCTCTCGCTCCCTTGATGGCCCTTGGACGGTAGGTTCTTTCTCTCTTGATGGTTGGATGGTAGGTTCTCGCTCCCTTGATGGCCCTTGGATGGTAGGCTCTTGCTCTCTTGATGGCCCTTGTGATGGTAGGCTCTTGCTCTCTTGATGGCTCTTGGATGGTAGGCTCTTGCTCTCTTGATGGCTCTTGGATGGTAGGCTCTTGCTCTCCTGAAAGCCCTGGAACGGTAAGCTCCCACTTTCTTGAATGCTCTTGCTCGACAGCTCCTGCTGTCATGAAGCTCCTGGGTCATTAAACTGAAGATTTTCAACTTTTTTGATGAAATGGTCAAGAGTCAGCTGATGGGCAGCATTCTTCCTCTATATATAGAATTATTTGTAGCAAGCCAAAGAACTTTATCTTGCTGTAAACTTTGGCGCTTCTACCCATGCAGCAAGTTGTTTGCGTATCTCAACAACATAGGGCTCTTCCTCTTCATCCTTTATGCCGTTCTCCATTTCTAGAATTTCTTCATTGGTGATTTCTGTTTAGTGGGATTGGAGTAATTCATCCACATTTGGTTGGTCTACGTCCTCAAATCCAACATCTTGCTTTGGCAACAATGTCATGTCTTGAATTGGAATCCTCGTGTTCAGGATCAAAATCATGAGAATCAGAAACTCTAGGTCAAATATTGCTCTAACTCCCTTCATACAGGACTGGTTTAACTTCTGCCCATGAAGCTCCAATGTTGTCAACCTGTACAGTAAGTATCTTTGTCCTCACTGGAATGTGCGTGCACAATGTCACGCCGCCACCGCACAGGGTGACTGCGAAACTACAGCCAATCATGCATTATTATTTTATTTATTTTTAATCGTGTTGTAGCAAAAATGCGTAAAGTGAGATAACGTATAATTAGGGATACCTGTATTTAATGGTCCCATTTTGCATTTTTCTTATTTATTTTAGTCATGCCACACATTTGAATTAATACTCACAAAACTAATTAAGAAAAATTGTATCTGATGCGTTTCAACAAAAAATGTTGAAACACTTAAAATTAAAGTAAGTTTCCTTACACCTATGCCCTATACTCATTACTAGCTATAAAACCACATACTAGTTTTGCAAATTTCACATTTGTTAAGCCTCTCAGGGTATGCATTAAGCAGACACAGTTGATTTAATTTATGTTGCCACATTGTGGATCTAAGATAGTTTTTTTTTCCATAAAGGCATTGAACAACTTCTTTCTGCAGTAGCTGATGTAGTTGGTATCACAATCAGAGTTTTCAAAATTTCTTCAGTGTGTGCTCCAAGCACATTTTATTTTTATCATGTTACCTTAGTGTGAACTTTGTATCTTGCCTCAACAAGCTCTTTACATTATCTAAAGGTTTTACTATATTATTTTGGGGGAAGGGAGGGGGGGTAAAAATAATAGTTTTTACCTTCTTCAATTGGAAGTGAGGGGGGATTTCCCCAACCCCCATTCCTGTGCCACTGCCCTCCAAACCACCTTTCTACACCTATAATGAAAATATTGAGAAACATTGTCTAGCTATGATGAATAATAATATAGGCATGAGTTCATTAATTTTTTAGAAAATTAAGTTGTTTTTTTTAAACAGGTTTACCCGCCTCGGTGGCGTAGTTGGCTAACGTGCCAGTCGTGTTGAGCTCAACCGCTGAGGACGAGGAGATCGAGGTTCGAATCTCGGTCGGGTGAACTGGGGGTTGTTTTTCCTAAATGGTTTTCCACTCCCCCTCCACGCAAATGCGGGTTCACTTCCTTTAATTCAACCTTCCCAATTCCTAATCCATTAGTGTAATTAGTACTCAAAGCGTATAACCCGAACGGTTATTAAGACGCGGTGCTAAATAATAATAAATAATAAATTAAACAGGTTTGGGAGAGAAGAATGTATAAACTGATATGAATGCTATCGCTATGCTCCCCTCCCCCCTTTCTCTCCTTTCTACTGTGTGTACTTTTAGAGAATAAAATTTCATGTATTCTCATCACCAGTAGATGCAGGGAAAGCTAAAGTTGGTTCATAATGCAATTATTGTGCTGCATAGAATGACTGACGGAACGTCTGTAAAGTTTGTAGGGGTCTGTATGTTGTTGAAACAAAGTGTACATGATATTATAGTCAGTGTGTTTGTTGGAGGTAGAAAGGAGGTGAGAACTGGTTGTTTCCAGTTTTTCAACACTGGTGCAGCTCTCGGCTCATTTCTTCTGACTGGAACTGGTTAAGTGTTGATCTGATCTGATAGAAATACTTGTGGTTGAACAATAATATTGAATTTTTGCCGGGTAAAGGAGATTGGGGTTTGATCCCTCACCAAGAACACTAGAAGTTAACCTACTTGTCCAAAACTCATCACTTACATCAGTTATTTTAAATCGTTAAAAGTCAGTACTTGCTCTATAACATACTAATAATAGTTCTAAAAACTAAGTGTCATGATTGAGTTGGCTTTTTACCCAGTTGTTAAATTACTTAAAGCTAATATTTAGCATAAAAGGATAATGAATAAAATAGAGTGAAATTAAAAAAAAAACATTGAACATTTATTTGTGTTATTATAATACCAGTTAAATAGTTTCATTGTGACCTAAATAATCTTGTTTAATTCTTATGCTTTATATTGTACTTTATGTACAAGTGTGCAAATAATTTTCATATAAAATTTATAAGACATTGTCACAATCAGTTTGTGGGTGCAACTTTTTGCAAAATTAATAGGTAGCTTTTTTTTATATATCATATCTGTTATACTATATAAAATGTTATGGATATGTCTAAATAATACATCTCGTTTTACTCATTTTTCATTCTGTAAGCCCTGGAACAATACTTTCAAATTTTAGGAATGTTGACTCACCAAAGATCATAACCTTTCATTATAGTTGTCAGAACTTATCATTAGTGGTATTTTCTTAAAGAAATTGAAAAATAATGCTATACTTAGTAAACTGTGTTTTCTCATGTTGGCTATAGACTGGGAAAACTTGGAAAAGTCAGGGAATTTAATTTAAAATAAGGATAAATCAAGGCAATTGAATACTCGACTAAATAAATATTGATTTACTACCTAAACACTAAACAAAATTGAGAAATTTCAAGTTCTAACCCATCTATCTTTCCAGGTTGATACCCTTCCTTATCACTAGTCCCATATTGATGGTAAATATTAACTTTGACATTACAAAAACCTGTTTTGGTAGTTGAATGTTCCGAGTTGTCACTCTCACAATAGACTGGACTGCCAATGACGGGGAGATTGGGGTTGTAATTCAAGTCAGATGTACCGAGTTTATCCCCTAAATAGTTTCCATTCGCCTTCCACACAAATGTAGGTACACTTTCTTTGGATTAAACTTTCATCCTCCCTAACACTTTTTTTTTAGAACCTATGCATAGTCAGTATCTGTTGTTGAATATGGTTCTGTAAATTATAATATAATTCTAACTGTAATCCTTATTTTTTTACTCTGCTTTTTTTTCTTCTTTTTTTATTTTCTTTCCATACTTCTTCAATTTTAAGTGCATACTTTACCAGATTTTACTGTATATAAATCCACAGCCTATTGATGACTGTGACTTTGACTTGCATAGTCTCTTTTTACCCCTGTCATATTAGTCAACAGGGTGGCTACCATTCGGGAAAATCAGGGAAAATGGGAATTAGCCTGGAATTTGAAGTGATCAGGAAAAAACGGGAATTAGTCGGGAATTTGGTAAATTACAACAAAAATCCAGGAAAATGTTGTTTTACTCAAAATATGAAATATAATGATCATTAAATCAGTAAATAATATGTTTGTTCAAACTGTAGTTTTATTGTTTGTAGCTATGTAATATATTTTATAATTCCTAGTAATGTTAATACATATTTCAAAAAATGTTTATTTAAATTTTAAAACTTATTATTAATAAAAAATATTAGTAAAAAAATGAGATGGGAGGGGGGAATGTTAGAAGGATGTGACATACTTTTTAGTCGGGAATTTCAGGAAATGATCAGGGGAAATCAGGGAAAAAGTCGGGAATTTCATTGGTTAAGTTGAGTAGACACCATGGTCAAGGAATTATGAATAACGATCATCAGACCCAAAGTTTTGAAACTTAGTATAGTTGTTCATTTTGGCATTACATTGAAGCAACTAAAATACCTGATATGTACTTGGCGAGCTAATACCACCCACCATCTTTTAAAGTGGGTGCAATTTTTCAGTTTTTCACATATATCTCAATGACGGTCAACTTTATCAAGATGGAGGTGTTTATACAAAAGAAAGATAGTAAAGTTCATCCAGTGCATGATTTTAATGTAGTTTACAAAACGAAGACTTCCTTACCAAGCAGGCCTTGTATTACGCAGGTTTGTTGATAATACAGACAGCTACAGAAATGTCTCCCACTCATCAAGTCGCCAGTGTTGGAGATGTCAAGTTACTCATTCTGTTGATAGCTTTGGCTCCAGCAAACATTTATTTGATAAAACCAGGAAGAGGCAATGTGAAAAGAAAAATGTATTCTTCACGTGATCTACACTCCTCTACTGGATTAAAGAACACTGTTTTCATACATGCATTTTGGGAGTGTGACACTAACTCATGCTTTTTCAAAAAAGAGCAATAGAAGTGCTTCAAGCGACTGAAGGATTGGCCATGCTTACAAGATGTTGCACAGACTTTCAACAGCTTGTAACTTTTGTGTGAATAAATTGTGCTAGTTGGAGAAAGTTTCATTCTAGCTTCTTATGGTGCACCTTCTAAGGAGACCTCTTTAAAAAAGCACAGGTATAATAATTTTGCTATATCTGCTACTCATAAAAAAAATTTGAGCTG
Source organism: Timema douglasi (assembly GCA_901482245.1). Taxonomy (NCBI): domain Eukaryota; kingdom Metazoa; phylum Arthropoda; class Insecta; order Phasmatodea; family Timematidae; genus Timema; species Timema douglasi. The sequence continues at coordinate 116,997 of CABEEJ010000711.1, read as the reverse complement.
GCTTCTCTACCACCAACCAAAGCAGCCACCAGACAATACTGCTTACGAGTGTACTAAAGTGGTTCAGACATGAAAAATGTCCTGATATTTTGGGGATGGAAGAGGACTGTGAATGTTCTGGTTCCAGTACCAACAAATCAAGCTGCCGATCCAGATTCTTTGCTATCATTGATTTCATGCAATTGCAAGAAAGGATGAACATCATCCCGCGGGTTTAGAAAAGCCGGATTTAAATACTCTATCTTTGGATATTGTCATGGAGTTTCCTGTCTTAACACGCAATGCTGGCTATAGGAACTGGAAGGACCAGCCGAGGTTGGCAATTCCGTCGATTATACACACAGACTTTGATGAGAATGATGATGTTGTCTCATTTTCCTTACTCTTTGTTGGCAAATATAATCATGGAATAAGCAAGTACAATAATTGCACGCATTACATATTTAATACCAAACTGGCATTATAATATGTAAGTAATTTTTATTTTATGTTATTCAAACATTGGTGGAGTGATTATATCTATATTCTATTTCTTACAATCTAACAGGAACTTACAAAATGAAACTAGAGTTCATTGAGACAAATTTCTGTATGTTTCTAAGCTTCGCTGTATATTTGCAGCAATAAAGTCGTTAAACTGTACATTCTATAATAAATCTATACCTAACTTTTTGTGGGGATTGTGTGTGTATATGTGTGTATATATTTCAAGATGGCGACGTTAGCTTACTAGATACAGTACACATTAGAACAATATGTTGCTTCTATGTAATGCCGAAATGAACCTGTATACCAAATTTCAAAATTTATTCTTACTTAGGTGTCTGGTCTATTTACCTTCTATTATTGATTCATCCTAACCTGGGGCCTGAAGTATACAAACATTCCCATATCACTACGCGAAGAACATACATGATTGGTGGAACACTAGTGCAATAATTTAAACAGATCATATTCAAAACATTCCATTGTTTATTGATGGGAATTATACCTGTTACTTTAGACATTGATGTCCCACTCGGAAGCGTTAGGTGTGAAACACCTTGGTTTGACCTGCAACCGTGACTCGTATGGCTGTGTCTATATTAGAAAAGGGTGTAACTCGTGAAAGTAGAACAAACACACATCCTAAAATGAAGATGCGTCTGCCTCAACACAACAGCAATTTAAATTGGAAGCCATTATTTATTTGAGGTTAAGCAACAATACATAACACCACTCCAGCCTTGCAGCTTCTAGACCCTAACCTAATAAGCATATAAAAGAATAATAGTTAAAATGCATGATTCTGGGAAGTCCTAGTTTAAAGAGTTACAATGTTGATAGTTAAATGATCTAGCTAGTATGAGTTCTCCATATTGAGCTACGAGATAAAATGGTTAAGTTTCTAGAATAGGAACAATAAGTACACAAATAGTTAATTGTGAGCTAACAGTAATCTAGGCTGTAAATATACTATGTATGGCCGGTCTATTCCTCATTAGCACTGCTTAGTCATTCAATAGTCAAGGACCCAATTTTTTTTATAGGTCATGGAACAAAGCTATAGATAACCTGATTTCCACCATTTTTCAATCTCAAGAGTTAGACTAGCCGGAACATGGCCATACAGTATAGAGCATCTGGTAATAACCCAGATATTTCAGACTATGTCTTAATGACATAAAAAACAAACAGATTAGAAACGCTGACATTCACAACTATGTCTTATGAACATAGGAAAAACAGATCAGAAACGCTGACATTCACAACTATGTCTTATGGACATAGAAAAATAGGTCAGAAACTCTTGACATTCACAACTATGTCTTATGAACATAGGAAAAACAGATCAGAAACGCTGACATTCACAACTATGTCTTATGGACATAGAAAAACAGATCAGAAACACTGACATTCACAACTAAGTCTTATGAACATAGGAAAAACAGATCAGAAACGCTGACATTCACAACTATGTCTTATGGACATAGAAAAATAGGTCAGAAACTCTTGACATTCACAACTATGTCTTATGAACATAGGAAAAACAGATCAGAAACGCTGACATTCACAACTATGTCTTATGGACATAGGAAAAACAGGTCAGAAACGCTGACATTCACAACTATGTCTTATGGACATAGGAAAAACAGGTCAGAAACGCTGACATTCACAACTATGTCTTATGGACATAGGAAAAACAGATCAGAAACGCTGACATTCACAACTATGTCTTATGGACATAGGAAAAACAGATCAGAAACGCTGACATTCACAACTATGTCTTATGGACATAGGAAAAACAGATCAGAAACGCTGACATTCACAACTATGTCTTATGGACATAGGAAAAACAGATCAGAAACGCTGACATTCACAACTATGTCTTATGGACATAGGAAAAACAGATCAGAAACGCTGACATTCACAACTATGTCTTATGGACATAGGAAAAACAGATCAGAAACGCTGACATTCACAACTATGTCTTATGGACATAGGAAAAACAGATCAGAAACGCTGACATTCACAACTATGTCTTATGGACATAGGAAAAACAGATCAGAAACGCTGACATTCACAACTATGTCTTATGGACATAGGAAAAACAGATCAGAAACGCTGACATTCACAACTATGTCTTATGGACATAGGAAAAACAGATCAGAAACGCTGACATTCACAACTATGTCTTATGGACATAGGAAAAACAGGTCAGAAACGCTGACATTCACAACTATGTCTTATGGACATAGGAAAAACAGATCAGAAACGCTGACATTCACAACTATGTCTTATGGACATAGGAAAAACAGATCAGAAACGCTGACATTCACAACTATGTCTTATGGACATAGGAAAAACAGATCAGAAACGCTGACATTCACAACTATGTCTTATGAACATAGGAAAAACAGGTCAGAAACGCTGACATTCACAACTATGTCTTATGGACATAGGAAAAACAGGTTATAAACGCTGACATTCACAACTATGTCTTATGAACATAGGAAAAACAGATCAGAAACGCTGACATTCACAACTAAGTCTTATGAACATAGCAAAAACAGATCACCAAGACCCTATCAAAAATTACTAGATCTAAATTCTCATAGTCACAGACTATACTTCATCTGTGGCGAGGAGTTGAGACCTTCTCGTCATACATCATGATCACTGATTGTCCTTGATAACTTATAGGATGCTCCTCCGATGAATCGTTACAGTAGAATACAAAACATGAAGCAAGGGGTGGCGGTTTTATACCAGATTCGCTGATGTTTTAGGAAAGGGAAATCCACAATGCCAATCAGTGCTTGGAGACGGCCGCTGATTACAACATTGGGGAGCGGACAGTCATTATAGTTGAGTCTGGCAAGCGAGCAAGGTGTCTGTGTGTTGAACTTCCACCAGGAAGTGTTGAGCAGTCAACTGGGGCAATCTTTACTCAAGTTTGGGCGTTTACAGCAATACGATTTATAGTGATAATCATATATAAGTTATTTTGAGTGTAAGTGCTAACGGGTTATTAGAACGCTACAATTTTAATATCTATTATATTTATTTACAATACTATGCTACAATCATGCAGAATGATAATACATTTCTTACAAGAATGTAGACGCCTAATCACTGCCGGATAAAGGTTCGATCCAACTGAGACTGGAGTCGGACTCTTGCCTATCTTCCTTGGTGCTGTCACTGTCATCTCCAGTATTTTTAACCATACAGTCAACAACAATATCTGCTAAGCCATCCAATGCCCACATCCTATCCTCCCCCTTTAATACATGTTCACTCAAAAATTGGTCCAGGCTCAGCAAACACCATAAATAGATGGAAAGCACTCGACACTCGCAACTGTCACTAAACGCTGCCAAGATGAACTGTTGATTGTTGCTGACTTGACATAATATAAGGACTACACCATGGGGTCCTGCAACGTTGAGTCAGGATTTTGAAGTTTAATTGATAAATTATTCACAGTAAAACACTACCATCATTAAATAAAGTAGTAATGTTAACTGTGCATGGTCAAATTCACCTTTTTTATAAACTTTGTAGGAATACAGCATTTGTGATGATGACATTTGGAAATTGGTCTTTATGAGGTTGGTGTACCACATTTTACTCATTACTCGCCTAAGATCAATTCCCAATATATTTTGAATGTGACCTCAATTAGAGGTCTAAAGCCACTCACACACTTGATGCAAATATAAAGTTTCAAATTTTTTGTTAAAAAAAACTACAGGATAAGTCTAAACACTTTTTGTATAATCTTAATTTTATTTTTGTAATGATTGAGATTTATTCATTTAAGATGCTGACAATATTGAACTTTCTGAAATGAGGTCCCCCTAGTTATTTAAAATGTTCATTGTTGCCCTTATGGTCAAACAAGCTTTTTTTTTCATTTAAGATGGTGACAATATTGAACTTTCTGAAATGAGGGCCCGCTCTCATTATTTTCACTGTTCAATATTGCCCTTATGGTCAGACGAGTCTGAAACGCCTGTCATAGAGGCTATTTTAAATACTAGTCCTTTGGCAAATTTTTGAAAATTTTGCTGCTTCTAAAAGCTATTTTTAGAAGTGCTGACCAATTTTTTTTTTTTTTTATATAAATTAGATTTCCTAGAATCGATTTGAAGTGGTCCTGAACAGGTTTTTTTTAATGCCCAAGAAGCTATTTAAATTGGGTTTTTTCTGATTTTTTTTCTTTCAAAGCAATTTGAAGTGGTCTTCCACAAACAAATTTTTTAAATTGGATACCCTTAGAAACTATTTAAATGATCCCCACCTAGAATATTTTTTGAAAATAGAGTGCTTTTAAAAGCTAACTGGAGGGATCCTCGCATATATTTAAAAAAAATATTACATGCATATAGAACCTATTTGGAGTGACCCCTATGGGTATTTCTTTTAAAATTGAATGACTCTTAGAAGTCATTTAGGGTGATATTCACCTGGACATTAAAAAAAAAATGCCTCACTAAGATATTTGGAGCGATCCTTCTCTGGCAACATATTGGAAAGTGATTGCCTCTATAAGTTATTTCACATTTGATACAAGGCCATCTTTAAACTTCATATTAAAATCTTTCCAAAATCTCAGGGGGAGGGCGGTGAAGTTGAACCCTCTAAACCCCCCTGGCTAGTAAACATAATTTTGTCGACTTAAAAGGAATTGGCTGTGTGACAATTAGGGGTACGGACACCCTTAACCACCTGTGGTTCTATTTAGAAAGTCTCACATGTATTTCAGCCGCTCACAGAAACGCAACCATTGTAAACTATGTATCTTTTCATTGATTTTTGTAGGAATGAAAATTTTAAAGTCCTTCTTTTTCCTACCAGCGTTTTGCTATATACTAGGACTTTGTTAGGAAAAAAGCCTTTCAGAGCGTCCATTCCTACAAAAATCTGTATCTATACTGTCCAGCTGCTAAAAGTCGCGTGGACAGGCAGCAGTCGGCACGATAATGGAAATAGGGCCTTAGCTTTAGGGTTTATTTATATTTCCTTTTTTGGTTTTGTGGGCTTCTAATATAACCACTAGTTTGGGTGCTGCTGTTTTTAGCCGCCTTTTACTGCCCGTGTGGGCTATACGCATATTGATTACACTAATGTGATAGAAATGAAGTTATAATTTATAAGAAATGTAGAGAAGGGAGAATACACCTGGCCTGGATTTGAATCCTGATATTCCTGTCAACCTATAACCAGAATATATGAGCCTAACTATTTAGTCTCTCTTCTGGTGTGAATGGATACCCCCTTTCCCCAAATAAATCAATTTTAAGTAGCTATAATTCACAACAGGTAACAACAGTAGGCAAATAGGTTTAATAACTGCTTAAAACATTAAATCGAATTATAATAGAGCACTGAAGGTGGGAATTTAACATTAAAAGTGTCTTTAAATTTCCAAATTTTAATAATTAAATTAATCTCCATCTCCTCCCCCCAAAGTAAATCTCTGGAAACACTGCTAAAATCTATGGTCAAGATGTTGATTTGAATCAATTGGTGCAAAGCTGGTTTTGGTTTACATTATGGTGATTCTGGTGACTGATGAGGTCAGACCGAAAATCTTTGGATATCCTCCGGCTAATGTCTCTGTGTCAGAGCTTACAAATTAACACGGGAGTCATAAAAGTGATGCAGTTAAGCATTTAATTAATTTGCACATTTATTTCAACTTTGAACATTCCCTTCCCCCACCCACGAGTATAAATGAATTGTGTTTAAATTTGGTTTTTAGATGATCATGGAGGACATACAAATTAACACACAGCCAAATATATTGTAGTATTGAATTAGAAACTAACATATTTATTGAATATTTGTTTTTGGAAGTCAGGGTTTGAAATTATATTTAATATGTAAAAACATTAATTAGGGTTTATCTGCTAATGGTGGATCCTGGGAGTCTTTTAGGGAGGAGGACATAAGAGGAGCGAATCCTGCGGGAAAACTAATGGATATAATTTGATACACAATTCCAAATTAACAATTATTAATGATGAAGTATTTTTTCTGAAGGTATATTATAATTTACATATATCTAATGAACTCATTCGGGATTGAACCCTGGTCTCTCAGTGCAGAGTCCCTACATTCCGTTTATGATTAGTTATCTTTGTTTAGAAATTTATTTGACACATGGTGGGGAGAGTGAATTTTAATGGAGCAGCATTCATTCAGAGGATAATATACCTCTAATGAAATACATATCAGTGCAACTGGTCAGGATTGAACCTCAAACTTGAGGTTCTGGTATAACACATCATTTAGGTTGTAGTTAGTAATCTTTGTCCGAGTAATAAACCTATAAACGCATAAACCATGTTTACTAAAATCAATGTTTTGAAATCCCAGGTTGAACCCACGGTCTATACCATTAGACCCGTCTCGGTGGAGTATAACTCCATTCACGGTAGGAATTACTCTCTGAAAGGTCTTTTTTCCTACCAATATCCTACTATATAATAGATTTCTGGAAGGGAAAAAGGCCTTTCATAAAACAATTCCTACGCTGAACAGACTTTAATTGGCTAACGTGCTAGTTTTATGTTGAGCTAGACTGCCGAGGAAGGGGAGAATCTCGCTAGGGTGAACTGGGGGCGGTTCTTTTTAAATGGTTTTCCACTTCCCTTCCACGCAAATGTGGGTTCACTTCCTCTATATTCGACCTTCCCAATTCCTAGCCCATCAGCATAATTAGTATCTAAGCGTATAACCTGAATGGTTAGTAAGACGCGCTGCTAAATAATTATGATAATAATTATGCCAAACAATTATTATGAAAGGCTAATTTTAACTTTGTATTTTCACTGTTGTCATGAAAAGAAAATGTCAGCAGTTTTCTTACTAAAATATAGAAAACGCTATTTTACTCTCTCCCAGAAAGAAAAACAACTGTGTACTACAACTCCCACCCAAGACCCCGTGTTAACTTTTGGTCCCCAGTCCGGTTTAGTGCGGTTCCGCTGTGGGTCGGTCGCATCCTGTTTTAAAATAAATAGCTCTAGCCGCTTCCTTTTAAGTATCAGGTATACGCGATTACTTTCTTTTCAAGCCCCTTTTCGCAACTAGTGTCGTGTCGTAAGTGCTGGGGGGAAAAACAGCGTCGTTCGTTCCGATACAACCACCGTTAACCAGTAACCACTTGATTTGGGCCGAGTAAGAAATATATTTTTTTATTCACAAAACTCAACTAGCTTTGGCCTTTCGTTAGTTGGATTCTGGGTGCCGGTGTGTGAACGTGTTTATTTGGAAGAAAAGTTGTGGGGACCAGGCATTTGCATTGCTTGGCGCGTGACAAAAAAAAATTGAAGTGATTGTTGTGAGATTAGGCTATTTTGAATATTTTTTTGTGAGTTGACTTGAGAAAAAATAATACCTCTCTTTTATAAGTGTGGGCTGTGTGTGTGTGTGTTTTTTTTTTTGTTCACTCTCCCCCTGTTTATTAAGTTTAACCGCACCCATCATCCTTGAAAGTCCCGATAAAAGCCGACTTGTTACGAGCTCATACGAGGATTGTCGCGTTTAAGAGGTCCACAACTGGCGCGAACCAGTTGCGAACTGCTTTTAGCCGACTCTTTCTCGTAGAGCTTCACTTCACGGTCTGCTTGCTAGTACCACACAGTTTGGAACTCTACAGTCATTCGCTGTTGTGTATGTAACACACTACTGCGCCGTCGCTCTCAAAACTTTGTATAGTTTTGCGTGTTTTGTTCCTGAAAATATATCCTAAATCGACGTTATTTCTCAGTTCGTAGTCGGATTGTAAACGAATGCGCAATCCTTGCGTTTGTTTTTATTTCTAATTGTAAATGTTGGTCACACGGTAGGTGCAAATGCAGGAAGATATTAATCGGTGTATTTAGTTGTGTTGTGTGCGTGGAATCTGTGTAATTAACGTCGGGGTGTGAAGTTTGACATCGCTTCTCGTCGGCATCGAATGGTTGTCGGTGCCGCCTCCCTATCGCCGTGGCTTACACGAAGGCATCAAAGAACTACACCATCTTCGAAACTGGTTCTGTCTCATCAGACCTGGGAATGGTGGAGAAGGGCGTCCTCTGCGCGGTACAATCGGCAAGAACCGACACCGTTTCCTTCTCTGCTAGCAATTTCGCCCGTCAAGACCACTTTATTAGCTGACGTCCAGCCGACGATTCGACGAGCCGTAAAAAGAAGTGGGTTCCCTTCCCGCTCCCTGGTTCTATCGACCCATCCTGGAGCGCAGTGCGGCAACTGTGGAAACGAAAACTACTCAGGCATAGAGAGTTTTACCGTAGGGGCCGTTCAAGGGGGTAGACGACACAGGCATGCGGCTGGCTTGACATAAACCACTGTTGCCCGTAATATACCCACCTTTCACTACTCTGGCGATTGTTGAGATATCACTGGAATATATTTTTTGTTTTTGTGTCAGATTCACTCCTTGCTTGTCTCAAGTTTTGTTGGGCTATTTGTGAGTTCCTGGTGGATCTGGACAATCCACTTCAGTCTTTGTGAAACAGGTTAAAACCTGTTTTATAAGGGTTTGTATTTGAACACGACCCTTGTTGAACATTAGTCTAGGAGTGGAGTCTTTATGTGGACATTGCCAAAGTCAGTTTGCTGTGGGAATTACCAAACCCAGGTGGCATTAAAAAGTAGTTTATCAAAATTGAGATAGAAAAAAACCCTGCATGGATCGCTAAAAACTAAGTACATTTTCTAAAACTTCAGAAGTACAATTAAATGCACACTCATTTGAATAATAATCCAATGAAGTGACTTTTTGAACAAACATTTGCTCTGTCAGATGTGAATTGTGTTAATTTTTTCTAATTAAAAAAAAGTGTTTAAACCCCCCTCCGACTGCCAACCACTCGTAAGCGTGTAGAGCTTAGCAAGCAACCATGTTGGTCCTTGTCCATACAATATCCATGACTCATGACAACTTTGTGGTGAGCGCCCGGTTTTACCATGCGCTGTCCTCGGTCCCAAATGAACAACGGATAGAACTCGCACTACTGACTAAAAGAGTTACCGTCAGAATCCGCCCTCGCAGGCTGGTCAGAGAGAAGCACTTGGTTTACTATCAACCCAGAAAAAGGATCGGCAAACCTCGCTTCAGACAGTCACTGCGGGCCATACACATGTAAGATACATTCAGAATTGCTCATGTGTTAGGTTTTTTTTTAAGATAATTTGCACAATGTATTTGAAAGAAGGCCTCCTTAGAATTTGACGAACTGTAAATTTGATCACCAAACTTCAACTCACCCACTTCAGTGGCCGAATGGTCCAAAGTATCACGAGAGTGGTGCCGTAGACCATACTGGCCTGCTCTGCTTATGACAGCTAGGTCAAGGCTCAAATCCCAGTCGGGTCTACTGAGGTTTTTTTTTCCTAAGTGGTTTCTCACTCTTCCACACAAATGTGGGATGATCTAAATATGTGGCCTTCCTCATATTCCTACTTCATTAGAGTAATGATAAATATGTACAAGGAACTTGAAACTTCCAACTCACCAGACCTGGTTAGATCCTATTTTGATTAACTTTTTTTTTTCAAGGGAGACTCTTGTTCTTTTCCTTGAAATCCACTATCTATCCTGTTTTCTTACATGTTGGATCTGAGGGCTATTTGATAGCATCACATTAAATAGAATAGGAGTCTTTGCATCCAACTTACATTTTAAAACATTGGAACTTCCATTATTTTATTTTTTAATATAAAATTTTAGATCGCTATGTGATTTTCATTTTTATTATTTCACTTTATTAATAGGCCTACAAACTTGATGGTTTTGGTTGCTGAATTTGTAGGTCTTAGATGTTTTACTATTTTGTAAAACTTATCTATTTACATTGCTTTCTATTATTTTTAAAGTTTAAAAGTGATTTAATAATTAATTATCCCATTTTAATTTACATTTTTATATGACAGTTGAAATATTATGAATTTTGAATTTTAATATGGGGCTATTAATCTCTCTTTGGTGTATCAGTAAGTCTACTAAATTTTTTGAGATTAAAAACATGCTTTGGTCCAAGCACTAAGGGACTATCTATCCTCTGATGGTTACTAGCCTAATAAATCGATTTGCTCAGTTCAATAACTATCGTCTGTGCAGTCACACAGAGCCAACACTTACAGGCAGGCAGGATGTCAAACAGGTTCTAGAACTGAAAGCCAAAGTCAACAGTTGTTTTTAAGGAACTTGAACCCCCTAAATATTTCTTAAGAACCAAGATTGGAATAATGGTATATACTTTTTAGGTCATAAAGGTTCTTATAAACTTTTGGTTTTTATAATCTTTTAACGAGTTCAGACTGTTTAGGAATGATTGTCACATTGGTGTTTTCTTATTTAACACACCAATCCAAAAGCTTATATAGATCTATTCAGCCTTTATTGACAGCAAATATGTCTTTAGGGGATGAAGGCATAACTCAAGGAATGAAAACTACCCCAGTTGTACGGAAAATCTAAGCAAGTGCTACTCTTGAGTTAAAACTCTTTGTGGTTGTTTGTATGGCCACTTTACATGAAGGCCTATTGTAATTATTTTCACTCCCCACATTCAAATATCAAGAAGTAGTTCAAGTAGTTCATAGAATAAATTAATATCAGTAACTAAGTTAATAAGTAAAATAAATTTATTCCATTGTGGAATTTCTTTAACTATTCAAAGATTTTAATAATTGAAACTGTTAATATTGCCAACAAATTATTTAAACATATTTGATACACAAAATATTGATATATAGCTAATCTAATGATCATTATTTCAAATCTTTAGGCAAATCAACTAAAAAGTAACTGGAACCAAAAGCAGAAAATGGAAACCTAATTTTTCTTTAACTAGAACCTTAGTAGTTATTATTATTATTATTACTATTATTATTATTATTATTATTATTATTATTATTATTATTATTGCTCAAGCGGACAAAACGATAATACTAAAACAATCGCCAGTCAAACACCGCATGGCTCTTAGCTTTCGTATCCATGGTTACTAAGACCTCGAGAAGACTGCATCGGTCTAGTCCACGACTATTCGGACAGATCTACACTTGGTCACGTGATTGCCAATGCAGCTATCAACGCCACGAGCCAACGCGACGCCGCATAAGTAGACTATTCGGATACAGCCATTGTGTTGATTACAACATGTAAATATTAAGTATTTATTATCAGACATCATTGTTTCTTACCATTCTCTTTTAACTTTGAGCTTTAACCAATAAAATATATTTCATTTGAGTTAAAATTACCTCCCCCCCTCTCCTGTTTTACTTTATTATCATTAGCAGGGCCAGCCGGTACTATTTGTAGTTTATAACTAAGTTATACACAGGGTTTTGTATTTTCCAATCAACATTGTGACCTTTACCAGATATCAAAATGTATTGTGTATTTTCCCTTATACCATGTACTTCGAAGGCTATTTTTAAAAGCATTAGGGCCTAACAACTATGATGGAGTGTTTTGAATAACCTACACTGTGCTAAGCTGTTAGTGACATGGGTTATAAAGTTTGGAGCAATGCCAATTGCTGTTCTGATTCGCAAGCCGGATAATTGGGGCTCATTGTGTCTTCATCTGTGTCAACAAACCAACACACTTCAATAAAATTACAAATAAGTATGAATAAGACCATGGGGGGTTTATTCGGAACAGCAATTGGATCAAAATGTTGAAGGTCAGGAGTTTGTCTTTAGTTTCTATTTCATTTTACATTATGCAACAGCTTTAAAAATGTCCACAGTTTTTACAATCTCAAACGTTTTATATTATCATTGCAAATATGTAGCCTAGAATTGTTGTCTTGAAGATTAGTAGAAGTATCTTTTCAATATGAAATATTGTTTTTAGTTTTAGGGATGCAATAGGCTAACATTAATGAGCTAAGCAATAAAATCTGTTTAAGGAAGTTATTTCAAAGAGGGTAACAAGATTATTTTACCAGCCCCTTAAATTTATTTAATAAAATTAATACACCATTATATTCAAAAGTGAAAGTGACTAATATTCTAACATACTCTTGGCTGTGGAGATTGCAAGGTATTTCATCACTCTTCCATCCTTCTCTTGCCCGGACATGCCAGAGTTTTCCTTGGAAGGAAGGTTTGGTAAATAAGGGAGGTACAATAGAGTGCTTCAATACATGTGTAGTTTATGGTGAGAAGAAGCTCAACCCCCTCGGGCCCTTCGTCGGCTGAATGCTCGTCAAGTTAACACACTTAATCCACGTCATTAACTGTTTTAATTTAAATATGTGTGATGTAGGATCACTATAATCACCTTGTTCAAATCATTAATTGTTTAAACAATTGATATTTCAATATTGATTTCAATTTAACAATAATATAATAAACCACACTTCCATACCCATGAATAAGAGACAGGACATGGTAATAACCAAGTAACAAAACCCAGAACTGTAGGCCTATGTTCTCCAACTGAATCAGTACAAGAGATGATAACAAATAAATAACATACTGGCACAATACTGCATTCAATAACTCTTACTAACTTAAGCTAGTGTGACAATGAAAATTGATATTTTAACAATGAACCATTTTTTCCCTGAGCTAAGAGCACGATGAATTACCCTTAGTACAAGATCAGTATTGTGGTGAAGTATTGGTACACTAAGTCAAGAGTACCGAATTCAATTCCCGTGTCCGAGTGTAATTTTCCAACCAATTGAAATTTGCATCTTTTCAAATGCACACATACTTGAACAGCAATAAAAATCTTCTATGCTGGAAGACTTAATTTGGACAAGGCAACAGACCTGTCAAAAACTACAACACGTGATTGTAATAATAGAACTAGAAGTTAGTAAAACAAAATATTCATTCCAGCCTTTTTTTCCCAATATAATGTAATGAGTATATGTTGAGTTTTTTGTCACTCATTTGAGATATCCACATCTAAACACTAGTGGAATAAAGATGAGCTGCACCTATCAAATTTGTTGAAATCACAAAAATACAAAGATTTCATAGTATTTTGCCATATTACACTAACACAAAGAGAAACAAACATTAATGAAACTCATAGAATAATCTTTGTTAATGCATTCCTTCAAGGTTGAATTTATAAACATAAATGTAATTTGTTTAAAAGTATGATGTGTTCCAGTGTTGGTCAGCCTAGGAGTGTTGTGCCCACAACTCCGGTGTCTATGGTGGCTGCTAAGGAGGAACATATTGGCTCACTGTTGCCCGCACCCCTGCCTGTCAACAAGCCCACGGTGCCAGAACAACGGGCCCTCACACCACCACTTTCAGAGGCAAAGGTGAAAATTGAATTTATTGCTTTCAAGAAGATAGCAGGGATTATTTTACCTGTCTTTTAAATAATGCCCACAGAGCTACTATCTCTGATCTGGGAGGCAGATACATACACGTTAGTCTCTCCCTGCATTCTTGAGGACATTATTTTTAAATTAAAAAAAAAAATTATATGAAATATATTTTGAGATGATGTTTGTTTAAGATATCTAATGTTTAGTTAGGTAGGTTATGTTCATAATTAATAGAGAGAAGAAAAGTAAAATACATAGACTAGGAATGTCTAGTGAATTATGCTTAAATACATTTATCAATTAAAAAAAGAAAAGCCAATGCCATCTTCTGAAACAAAAAGAAAGTATTAACCAAACTCAGGTTAGAGGTATAGCATTATATTATTGTTTTCAGTCTAGAATAATATGTGACATAATATAGTTTGATAGGTACTAACTACGGAACCTTTTGTTAATGGTCAGAAGTTTTTTTTTTAATATTTGCATTAATCACAGCTCTAAACTTAAATAGACATTGATAGTATCTATAAAACATGACAGTTGTAGATCATATGACTTTATTTATTAATTGCTGAATATTCTAGTAATTTTAGTAGCTGTCGGATAGTGTTCTTCCTACCGTAATCCTACTATACTTACTACTCATTAGGTTGGCAAAATATGTCACAGTTGTTTAACTAGCCAGTCAGTAGCCATTAGCTTTATCTCAAAAATTTCTATAAAGATGCCTGTATCCATCCAGTTTGTCAATGGAAATCCATTTAAATCCCTTGTCACATGATCAGATTATATAAGTACCCCCTTCATTTGTTTAGGAAACTGAAGACTTAACTCTCATGATTTATGTTTATTCTTGGTTAATCTAGCTATTTCTGGTTACATACATTCTCTCTTGTGATAACTTCACATTATTATATAATAAGTTACGAGACATATAGACGGTTCTCGGTATTCATCATGTCACTCCTCTACAGTTCCTTCATCAACCGTTGCCAAGTGATGCCTCGGCCCAGCAAACTGCACAGTGGCTGCAGGCGCACAGATTTGGCCAACACCTGCGCACATTCACCAGTTTCTCAGGTGCCGATGTTTTGCGCCTTTCCCGTGATGACCTTATACAGATTTGTGGTTTGGCTGACGGAATTCGTCTCTACAATGCTCTACATGCCAAGTGAGTTGTTTTAATTTAAATTGTTGTAAAATCAGTATCTGAACAAACAAAAACTGAACAGTTTGTGACTTGACAGAAATATGATTCTAGGATACTGAATAACAAATACATTTTCATGGTATTATTGCTACTGTCCACTGAATAAAACTAATATATTTATTGGTCAGTAAATATTTTAGATAAGGTTACGTTTGTATTTTATTTAATATTTCAAAGTAAAAATCCTAACAAGACTCGCAATTAATTTTTAAACATATCTGACACAGACAGGGCTGCCACATATTTATTTTATGCTGTTCAACTCATTATATTGCAGTTTAAAGCTGATTAATTGCACTAAGGTTAATTTTGTTGAAATTCAGATTGCATATTACAATCCCAACCTATAAAAGAAGGAAATATATGGGTAAAATACAATGTCTCATTATTATTGATTATTATAAACAGGGTCGTATTTAGGGTATGTTATGCTTATGTTCATTCATTTATTTTACACCCCTCACCCCAATCATTTTCCCCTAAAACACTAACATCACTTTTCACCTACTCACAGCATTCACTAGCAGATATATAGTTATGAAAACTTATTTAAAAAATGGTAATTAATTTTATTGAAATCTGACACATAAAAACTTAGAAATTCACAATTTTATAAAAATATTACTGTTAAACAACTATTTTACTATCCTACTGAAGTTTGATAAATAAAACGTCTGAAGAATATATAATATTGAAAGAGTGAAAGATAATCCTTATTTAATAAGTTAACTTGTGTTAGAGAAGTGGTTTTCTTCTAGCCTTAGCGTTTGCAAATGAATTGATTACTTCCTCAAATTCCACTTTCACTGTAATGTCTGATTTTATGGCGAGAACTCCAAGATTGACAAGTCGATCTTGTGAATGGGCTGTTCCTAGATAATTTTTAATCCTTTTTAAACCTGAAAATAATCTTTCAGCAGAACAATGTGTTGTCCGAGTACAATTGTAAATCTTGAGTGCAGTGTACACATTTGGGTAGACTGCTCTAAGGTTTTTCGGACTAACTTCTTGCAAATAAATGGAAGAGAGGAAAGCTTCTTATCTTATTCTTTTTTGATACCTAGTAGATAGCTTTTGAGGTGGATACATTCTTCACCAAAACAATTTTCTACATTAAAATGATAAATGTGAACAAGTAATCAAAGCACGCCACACAGCAATACAATATAATTCATGAAAGAGGTGGATGAGAAGTCAAGAACTAATCACATGCAGTGCTTGAGTTGATTTTCAGGTGCTATGATCTCTCGTAGACACGAAAAAATAGTTCTAAAGTCTATTCTAACGATCGAAGAAAGATGGCTAACAGTAGGAATCTCTCTGCAACTACTCTTATTCCAAGCTTCGAGCCGAGCTCGTCGCTTAGGCTCGAGATTGAGATCGAAAGTTTTGTAGGCTCGTCATTTTGGAGCTTCTACTTGATGTATTTAATAATCAATTTTTAAAACGCATTAGTAAGCAAAATTTATTTAATTTAGATAATATATTCATTCCCACTTATAAATCATTCGGTTGCTTAACATATTGTTAAAAATTAATTTCAATTTTCACATTAATAACGTAATATAGCCTTAAACCCACTTTTGACCGGTAAATTTATTCAATATTGTCGTCCATTTTGAATTATACTTGATTGAAGTTGTTTACTTGTATTTCCATGTCAAAGCAGTGAAAATAAAAATAGCTAAGAAGATTAATAAGTAATTGAATGTTTCTCTTTTACTACTTTTATCTGGTTCCTTTTGAAATTATCTAGTTCATTAATTTAAGAAAAATATTTTATAGTTATTTCCTGATTTTTCTATCTAAGTCTTAACTTTTATTCTAACCTTTTTATTCATAATGCATGGAGTTGAGAGTGATAATCCTAGTATGTACTTTAGATTGATCAGCCAATAAGAATTTGAGAAAAGGCAAAACACACTATACACAGCAGATGGAAAATATCTACCATTAATGTTTGTCATTAACAAATTTTCTTTGATTCAGTGTATATAATTATGATTGTAAATAGGGTTTAAAATAAGTGAAGTATTACATTTTTTATTTTTATGGTATGTCCATCATAATATTCATTACTATAATAAAATTGGAACCAAATATAAATAAAATTTTATATAATAGTACAGGCATTACTTGTATTAGATAAATTTTATGTTTCAAAATATACAATCTAATGAACTTAATTTTCTTAGTAAACCCTTTAAAAAATAATTTTATATTTTCATAAGGAAATCCTATTTTTGCTTTATGAAATAATTGTATTATATTTGGAAGAAAGTACTGGAAAGGTGGATAGAAACATTTAAAAGGAACAAAAACAAAATAGTTTTTGAGTAAAAAAGAACACACTTTACACTTTACATTGCTTCCATTGCTTCCATTGTGTTTTTTTGGCTTTCTTTTTAAGAAGTTGCATTGCATATTTTACACTCCTTCCTGATGCATTCTGATAGTATGAAACCTAGGTCAGGGGATTGGGCAATAACGATCAATTTTCTTCAAGAGACAGCCATTATCTCTTTGTCCAGTGAAATCATTGTAAAAGAGTTTGGTTCCAAATATAAAAAAATTATTTTAATAACACATTGATTTGAATAAGACTTCAATCACTACATTATACATCATAAACCATTGTATTTTTATTATAAACTGTACACTATTTGTTATCTGTATGTTATGCACAAATATAAACACATTCCAAATATAAATATAATAAAAAATGTCTGAAGATATCGAATGTGATTGAATTGTGCAGAGCCATCGCCCCGCGTCTCACAGTTTACCTATGTGTGGAGCAGAGCTCGGTATACCATGCCCTCTTTCTGAGCAGCCTGTCTTGTCTTGAGATGGCGAACAAGTTGGCACAACTTATGGGTGTGTCGTGCGACCAAATCAGGGACATCTATGTGCAAGGCCCAGGAGGGATCCATGTATTGATAACAGATGAGGTGGTTCGCAACATTAAGGATGAGTCCATGTACACCATTGAGATACTACAAGGTGAGTTGTGTGGTATTTGAAACTGCTCTAAATTTATACAACATATTTGATAACTGTAATGCTCCATATTAAATCTTTACTTGTGGATAGGTCTGTATGTGTAGCATAGTAATGTTGTCATCCAAAATTTGTTTTATTGTTAAATTCAAGGTCAACACATCTATAATAACAATCATTCTTAGTAAGGATTATGTCAAACTCAATTCATTTAAGGCTTACGGGTAACGAAAGAATCAATTTTCAATATTTCCATTATTAGCTATCCATTCCAAAGAAATTAAAGTTCTGTTACTCAACATGGAAATATTCATAATTGGGTAATTTTTCACTGTGATCATAATTAACCGTTATTTTGTTTCACTGACAAATTGTAAATGTACTCAACATGACCTATATGTTTAAGTAAACTTACACAAATCAAAAATAGCTGGTTTCGTTAAATTTTTTTGTACTATCGATGGTATAGGGGGAGGATTACGAGGAAGTGCAGGAACAGTTACAGAATGGAATGAGGAAGAGTGTGAAATAAAATATAGCATGGCAAAGTGTAAGGTGACAGTAGTTAAGTTATAAAGTTGGATGGAGTTTGGCTGAGAAAGACACAAGAGTGTAAAATATCTCGGAAGCGTGATTGAGGCGAAGGAGGGGAGTAGAGCTGATCTAATAAGTAGAGAGCAGCAGTGGAAGTTGTTCTCTAGGTGTGTAAGAGACTTGCTGTGGAGAATAGAAGTGCCCTTGAAGTGTAAGGAAGTGCTGTATAGGGTGTACTTTGTACTCATAAGTCACATATGCAGCAGAAACATGGACATTGAATGTAAGATAGACCAAGAGAGTGGAGGCCTTGGGAATAGAGAGTGAGAGAAGCATGCTAGCTGTCATGAGGAGAAACTGGATTAAGACTGAAGTTCTTTGGGCAACGATGGGAGTACATGAGATAGTAGAGGAAGCAAGGCTTAGATGGAATGAACATTTAACGAGAATGAAAAAGAAAACCAAAGAAAATGATGGAGCTTAAGTATGTAGGGGAAATACAGCAAGGAAGACCAAGAAAGAGATGGAAGGAGCAGATAACAGAAAGTGTGTGAGAGGAGGAGAATGTTGGAATAAAAGTTGGAGGTTATAATTGTTCCTGAATATTTTAACTCGTTAACCATGTCGATTGATACGTTACTCAAAGTAATCTCTAAATTACTGTCCACAATCTATGTTATCTGTAGGGCTACGCGAGTACTCGGATTTTGAGCTTCGAGCCGAGCTCGTCCTTTAAGCTCGAGATCAAGATCGAAAGTTTTGTTTTGTTTTTGAGCATTCACTTGATGTACTTAACAATCAATTTTTAAAATGCAATAGTAAGCATAGGCTATTTAATTGAGATAATATTGGCATTTACACTTATAAATCATTCGGTTACTTAACAAATTGTTAAAAAAGAAATTCACATCAATAATGTAATAGAGCTTTAAAAACACTTTTGACCGGTAAATTTATTCAATATTGTCACCCATTTTGAATTATACTTGAAGTTGTTTACTTATATTGCCATGACAAAGCAATGAAAATAAAAATAGCTAAGTATATTACTAGATAATTGAATGATTCTTTTTACTATTTTTACCTAGTCCCTTTCTAATATAATTTATGTTAAATTAAAAATGTAATATCAAGATTATATTATATTAAATGTTTTCAAACATAAGATATTTAAATCTCGTATGAATTAATATGTTTAGCTACAAAACTAGCTCTAGTATAGTTAGTATTTAGTCATAAAATTGTGTCGATTAACCTGTCTAAAATCAATGTTAATCTTATTTATTGCAATGCATATTTAACCACACTTACCACATTTCTATTAAAAAAGCATTTACTTTTTCATTTTATTATTATTATTATTAGCACAGCGTCTTAATACCCGTTCGGGTTATACGCACTTACGCTAATGTGTAATGGTAGGGTGATTGTGAGATGAAATGGAGGACCTACAGTTTAACGTGGAATCCGAACCACAGTGGAGGCCTGGCATTCCCCACATTCACAAGATGTCTTGTCAGAGGTGAAGGAAGGGTTTGGTAATCAGTAATCTGTGCCGGTACCAAGGATTGAACCCCGGCCGCCAGCACAGAAGTCTGACACCTTACCCCTAGACCACCAGGTTACCTTCATTTTATTTGCTAGAAATATTAGTCACATTTTTATTTGTAAAGTATGAGCATCAACTTTTATAACCATTAAAAACTGAATTGGAGTAAATTTCTCAATAAAATAGTGTTTAACGAGAGCCTGTACAACACGCATGTGCAACTGCACATAGAGGAATTGAAATGGAACAGAAGTAGTTGATCATGCACGATTACACTAAGGAATAATAAACGAAATACAAAACACTTCAAATTTCTAACTGTTTATGATTCTTACATTTTCTTTTAGGGTAAATTCAGTTACTGGAGCATATTTTGGGGAAATATTAGCTTATTAAAACACCAATTTTATTACCTTTTTATCAAGACAATGTAGAAAAACACACTACAAAAATGTAAAGTGATAGTGAAGGAAGCCAATCTGAATGGATAGTTAGGTTAAGCCTATTTATAAACAAACACACTTCTCTTTTTCTTCTTACACTTTTACACTTCAAACTTTCAAAGTTGTAAATTATTTTGAATTTTTGGAAATATTTTTTTTTCATAATTATAAAGAAACACTAATAAAAAAGTAATATTTCTGAAAATTCAAAACAATGTGCTACTGTGGGAGTTTTGAAGAAGTGGTAAGTGTAAAAGTGTTTGATACCTTACATTATTATGCAGTGTTCCTACACTATCTTATTGTACATTTCCAAGCCAACATGCAATTATTCATTTTAATCGTTTAAAAAAAAATGTTAGTATAATTTTAATGCCCATAAAAACATGAGTGTTGAAACCATTTCAATCATTTTTTTCTACTTGGCCCTATATTTTTTAGTGCTACTTTTTTAAATTGTATCTTTTTAAAGTGTTATATTAATTTTAAAAACCGATGTTTCCGTTTATTAACCTTTTTTTCTAAAAGTATTTATATTTATAAAAATGAGTGTTATTCATATTTTAAGAACATCTGTTTTATTATATTTTTTAAAACTGAAATTTTAAAAATGTGATACCTATTTACATTTAAAATAAACAAATATAGACTCTTATCATTTTAAAATTATGAATATATTCGAACTCAGGAGTTTCTTATACTCGACTCAAATGAAAAAACCCAAGCTCGCAGACCCCTATTTATCTGTGTCAGCATATACTTAGTCTTTTTAGACTCACAACTTAATCTATTTCCTTACCAGTCTCTAAAAAATGTATGCATTTCTTGCAATGCCTTACTTACTATTGCCCAACAAAACTAAATTATCTGTGTATCCCAATATCTGCATTATATGATTTATAATGTTAATTAAAATAATGTGTTTTATAAGTATACAAGCAAATAAGCTACAGTAGCCCCATGGCTTCCTTGGTGCTGACGGCTTTGAAAAGTAACCAGACCAAATTATGTATCCCTATGCCGAACCATATGATCTGCAAAAACATGTGTTTAGCAGCTGTCACTTCTGACAGTCAAAATTTAGGTATATACCTAAATGTTGACTGTCAGAAGTCAGCTGTGAGCTGTCAGTCAGCACCAAAGAAGCCACTTACTGTATGTACACTACTCTTAAAATTACAAGAAATCTAACTATTAATGCACTAAAGTTAAATGTTTTTTTTAAGTACCTATAAGTATTGTAAAGGACATTTACATTTTGCGAAACATGTTTTAACAAAAAATGTCTCATTCGAAAGCATAAAAATTGGTACAGTGTTCAAAGTAATCGTTACATATATTTTTTTGTAAAAGTAGATGAGTAGAAGAATTGTCATTTTTCAAATCCTATTAATAATTTTTATTCAAGAATCTATAGTATGAAATTCACAAAGATCTTTTTACCATAATGTCGGCTCTCTAAGTATTGTTATCAGACCTTGCTTGTTTGTCAAAATCGGAAATATTGTCATAGTTATAATAATATTTAACATCTTACTATTCGTTCATGTAAGTACTAATTACGCTAATGGGTTGGGGATTGGGAAGGTTGAGTTTAGAGGAAGTGAACCTATATTTGGGTGGAGGGAGAGTGGAAAACCAGTTAGGAAAAATCTCCCCCAAGTTCACCCGACCAAGATTTGAACCTTGATCTCCCTGTCCTCGGTAGTCTAGCTCAACAAGAAATGAATGCATTAGCCAACTACGCCACCAAGGCAAGTGGAAATATTGGAATTGGCTTAAAAGTAAATTCGGCGCACCCATATTTTATTTAAAATCACTCTCTTGGGCTTGATGTACGTACAAATCAAGTTTAAAAATGCGATGGAAAGCATAGACTATTAAATTTAGATTATAGCAGCACTTTTACTTATAAATCATTTGGTAGCTTAGTAAATGTTAAAATTAATATCAAATTTCACATCAATAGCTCAATATATTTCTAAAGGGAGTTGTATAGTCAACATTTTTAATATTATCACCTGAATTAAAAATCTAATATCAAGAATATATTGCATTGAATGGTTTCAAACTTACGATATCTAAAACTTGTATTAATTAATACTAGGGGGTCTGCAAGCTTGTTTTTTTTTTATTTGAGTCAAACTCGAGTATATTAATAATTTTAAAATGTTAAAGTATATTAAAACACATCTTCTTAAAATATGAATGACATTCATTTTTATAAAGAGTAAATTCTTTTGACAAAAAAGTTAAACAAT
Source organism: Timema douglasi (assembly GCA_901482245.1). Taxonomy (NCBI): domain Eukaryota; kingdom Metazoa; phylum Arthropoda; class Insecta; order Phasmatodea; family Timematidae; genus Timema; species Timema douglasi. The sequence goes on along the minus strand of CABEEJ010000711.1, from coordinate 94,192 downwards.
GGAAATATCGGTTTTTAAATTGGAAATAACACTTATAAAACACAATTTAAAAATAGTAAAAGCACTCAAAAAATTATTAAAATGGTTTCACACTTATCTCTTTAAGGACATTAAAACTACACCAAGAATAATCATAAAAAGTTAATAAAACTGATTAGCATAATGGCTTGGAAATGTACAGTAAGAGAGTGTAGAAACTTTGTACAATAATGTAAAGTGATAGTGAAGGAAGCCAACGTGAAAGAACAGTTAAGTATTGTGAATGTGAGGAATGCCAGGCCTCCACCGTGGTTCGGATTCCACGTTAAACTGTAGGTCCTCCATTTCATCTCACAATTATCTCACAATCACCCTACCATTACACATTAGCATAAGTGCGTATAACCTGAACGGGTAGTAAGACGCGGTGCTAATAATAATAATAGTTAAGTAAGGCCTAGACAGGAACAAATACACTTCTCTCTTCATATTGTCTTCTTAAACTTTTTACACTTTCCACTTCTTTGAAACGTCCACAGTTGTACATTAGTTTGAATTTTCGGGAATATTATTTTTTCAATAATGCCTCTTCATATGAAAAAAAAAAAATTTTCAGAAAATTAAAAACCATGTGTAACTGTGGATATTTGTAGAGTGTAATAGTGTAAAAAGAAAATAGAGAGGTGTATTTGTTTATATCTAGGCCTAACCTAAATATCCTTTCAGGTTGGCTTCCTTCACTGTCACTTTACATTATTGTAGTGTTTCTACACTGTCTTGATAAAAAGTTAATTAAACTGACGTTTTAATAAGCTAATATTTCCCCAAAATATGCTTCAATAACTTAATTTACCCTATAAGAAAACATAAGAATCGTAAAAAAAGAAATTTGAAGTGTTTCTTATTTCGTTTATTATTCCTTATTGCAATTGTGCAGTTGCACAGGCGCGTCATATGGGGTCTTATTAAGACATTATTTTATTGAGAAATTAACTTCAATTCAACTTTTTATCCCTATAAAAGTTGATGCTGAGTTTTTAAATTAAAAATATATGCAAAAAATAAGATCATTTATTTTAAACAGGTTAACCAACATAATTCACTATAGCTAGTTTTGTAGTTAAAACGTATTGATTAATATAAGTTTTAACTATTTTAAGTTTGAAAACATTTAGTATAATAATAAATTCTTGATATTTAATTCAACTTACATTATTATTTTAGAAAAGGACCGGGTAAAAATTGTAAAAAGAATCATCCAATTATTTAGTAATCTACCTAGTTATTTTTATTTTCATAGCTTTGTCATGGTGACACAAGTAAACAACTTCAATCAAGTATAATTTAAAATAGATGACAATATTGAATAAATTTACCAGTCGAAAGTGGTTTTAAAGCTCTATTATGTTATTGATGTGAAAATTGAAATAATTTTTAACAATTTGTTTAGCAACCAAATGATTTATAATTGGAAATGCTGATATTATCTCAACTAAATAGACTATGCTTACTATTGCGTTTTAAAAATTGATTATTTAGTACATCAAGTGGAAGCTCGAAAATGACAAGCCTACAAAACTTTCGAACTCTGATCTTGAGCTTAAGCGATGAACTTGGCCCGGATCTTGGAATAAGAGTACTCACATAGCCTTAATTAATACGTTTAACCACAAAACTACCACTAATTTAGTTATTATTAATTTGTACAATTTTGTTGGTTAACCTGTGCTGATCAACATTGCAATAGGCCTAAATATGTTATCATATTAAATATTTCAAATTTCTCTTTGGACTGTAATTCTACCTTTTCTTATGGGTTATATAAAGTTACCAAAGCATATTTTGAAGAAATATTAGCTTATTAAAAGATCACTATAATAAACTTTTTTTTATTATTGTGGTGTAATTTTAAGGTCTTAAAGATAAGAGGATTGTAATCTTTTAATTTGAGTACACTTTTATTTAAATTATCTACTATGTATAAAAAAAATTGTGTCATTCTTATTTTAAAGATGTGATATTTATATTTTGTGTTTGTTTTGACTGGTGACATTTTAAAATTAGGTATATAGCCAAACTTACTTGCTTTTTGAAATATTCGGCTTGAGTTTGACTCGAATTTTAAAAAAAACAAGCTCACAAGCCCTTAGTTTGAATATAAATATAGCTAGTAGCAACTATATGAGACACATGTTCATTTTTTAACAATAGCTGTGCTTGCTGGTGAAAACTTAGTCAACATAGGATGGTTAAATTCAACTACAGGGTAGATCATTGAATACATACATATTTGATATCAATAGTTGTGCAAATAATTAACTTCTTCTTACAGCAGCACAATCTGGAGAGAGATACAGACTACTCCTCAAACCGGCTCCTCGTTGAGATGTTCCAAGCAGGGGCGGTAACCTGATACAGTGACAAGAGGGAACATCCCCCCTAACAGTCTCTATAGAGTCGACCAGCTAATGACAAGAACCAATTAAAGACGTTTCTAGTAGGAGCATTCCTTACAATACAACTCTTATGATTGCAGAATACTTTCTGAACATAATGTATTAAAGAGTTTGCTCATACCCACTACACTGACATCTGGACGATTTGGTGATGCCAATATCCTTGACCACACATGTGCTGCACATTACCATGTTGTGTTTGTTGCTGTAGAAAGGGTTTATTACAACCTAAATCAATTTACAGACAAGTCTATGTTGATTAGCAATTTTAATCATGATTTGTATTGTCAAGAGATAAACACTTTTAACATAATATACTATGATTACAGGCTAAAAGTGATTTATTGATGAATAAATCTAAGAATCAACTGATGCCAAAATACTGGAATATGTTGTAAAGGCTTAGTTTAGTAAATACACCCAAGTTTTTTATAACTACCAGTCATTCAGATGTTTGGTGTAATGTGTGCTAGACTGAATGTTCATTTAAGGCTATATAGATGATATATGAAAATATATAGTCTATGAAAAAGAGATGCTGAATATGTTTTCAAATAATTAATATGGTATTCTTGTATTGTATTTGATATAGACTAGATCTTATTATTAGTTTAGTTTAATATGCTTTTCTTATAGCAGCGAATCTATTGTTATAAATATGTAGTCTATATTTTCTTATACCTTAGTAATTTTGGTTAATATACTGATATTACTTTTAGCTAAAATAATAGTATTGCAAATTCTATTTATATACCGGTATAATAAATAGCGGGTTCAAAGCTTCAAAACTTTGACCTATCTTAAAAAAAATCAGATTTGGCTTTGCCAATAAAAAAATATTACTAACAAAAATACTTAATTAATATTTACATTCTGGGATGTTGCATATTTATAATCATAGAAAATTTGAAGTAATTGAATTAGATCTTGTGATAATTTTATTTATCAGTTCAGAATAAAATATTCCTCAATAAAACCCTTTTAAAAGTGACTTTAGTGCATCAAAGAATATTCAAACTTTGATTACTCTTCAAGAGTATTTAATATATTCGATATAGCTCACTTCAAATTGAAAGAACCCCTATTAAAAACATTATTTTTAGTAAAACATAAACTCAAATCCTATACATCTCATTCCATATAACTTGATTTTGAAATATTCTCAGTAACACTATCAACTACTTAAAACGTTTGCGTTTGTACAATTTTTAGATTAAAATGTATTTACTATAAAAAAAATTGTAGCAAAGTGTTTTTCATATTAGATTATTCTTTTAGTTTTGTGAAGCATTTTATAACCATTAAACAATATTCATTGCTTCTAGCACTATGCTGAAACATTTCATGTTTGTAGAATAAAAACTGTTAAACAAGTAGGGGTGTATTAATCAGCTTTTTGAAATTGTAGCTATCTATTAATTTTGAGCTGTGTATTCACAACATTTATTTTTGTTATTCCTGAACCAAAAAAATTGTACAAGCATACTTTTGTCTTATATGTTTTGAAAATATGTGTGGTCAAAGTTTATTCACATAATTTTCCGACTCTGTAAAGATTTTCAGATACAGTAATTTACTGCTATTATGTATTCATATTTTGTAAAATGTACGATCCAACTAATCTTTAGAGTAAAAGATTTTATTATTACCGATAGATACAAATTATAGTATAGTTGGATGTTTGATTGTTTTTTGATAGTTTTATAAAATTAATTGATTATATAATGTGGTGCAATAAAGACACATAATTAATCAACAAGAATGACTTTCACAATATTAACTAATGATAGATTAACAAAATATCTTCAAGTATAGTTTTATTTGTTAGCAAGCATTATATCTTGAAACTGTAGATACTCTTTAAACACCAACAATTTTCAATGAAAAGATTTATATAAATTAGTGGTGGGTGATACCTACTTTCTAGATCCTGATACCTTTCTCGATATTATCAATTCATTTTCTCAATAACATTTAACATAAATTTAATAAATTCTCATTTTGTAAGCACAAAAGTAATAGTACTTAGACTTAGTTTGTTTCAATTTATTTTTTCCATGTGTCACAAAATACAGAAACTAGTCAATTAGGCTATCTAAACAAATTATAACAAGATGCAACTAGACACAAATAACATTTGCAATTAGAATTAGGCCTACAATAAGAAATGTAATTACATATATAATATAGAATATATTTGTCATGTTGTCCATAAAATAAACTCCTTTGAGTATTTACCAATTTTGAATACTAAAGAGTAGTATCGAGATCTTTAGCGCATAGTATCGATCACTGCGATACCAATGGTATCAAGAGTATTGGTATCTCCCCATCACTAATATCAATTTCAGAGAATAAAATCGGAGCAAAGGATATGAGATACCTATACTCCAACCACGTAAACCCACCAAATACCATAAATGTCTAATAATATACAGCTTTTTTGGTAAATGCTTTGGCTGGATGTACTAAAGTAGAATTCTCATTGTTTGAGTCCTACTTTCAAAACCCTTTTATCCTAATATGTGCAAGAAAAGAAAAAATATTTCAAAATCTCCATTTTGACTGAAAGCACGTCAAAAATGTGAAGGTTTGGTAGAGATTAGGGCTCTGCGAGCACTCTACTTTCGATCTTCGAGCCGATCCTGTCATTAAAGTTTAGGATCGAGATCGAAAGTTTTGTAGGCTTGTCATTTTTGAGCTTCTTCCTCTTGATGCACATACAAGTTGATTTTTAAAACACAATGTTAAGTATAAGCTAATTAATTTAGATGATATCGGCAGTTTCACTATAAATTATTCAATAACTTAAATTTTTAAAACCAATATCAAATTTCACCAATAACGTTATTGAGCTCTAAAACTACTTTTTGCCGGTAAACTCCAATATATTCGCCCCTTATGAATTGTCTTTGATTGAAGTTACATTACCATGACAAGGGAATGAAAAATAAAAATTGCTAAATAGATAATCAAATACTTGAATAGTCATTATTGTAAGATTTTTATATGGTCTTATTCAAAATTATAATTTTTGTTAAGATAAATTTGACATTGAGAATACATATTGATTGTTTTCAAGCTTAAGTTATTTAAACCTGTGTTAATACATTAAACTACAAAATTAGCATTAGTTATTATTTAGTTATAAAATTTAAAATATTATTTTAACCATATTATCTTTTATTTTAAAGTATGAACTTCAACTTTATGAGCATTAAGAATTGAATTGAAATAAATTTCATGATAAGATAAATAATTTATAGTGAGAGCCCATCTAAGGCGCATGAACAAAGGAATTGGAACTGAAGTGATCATGCTTGCGGTTATTACAATATGGGCTAATAAACAAAACAATTAAAATTTCTAACATTTTCTTAGAGGGTACTTAAAGTTACCCAGTTTTATTTGGGGAAATATTAGCTCATTAAAATGTAGATTTTACTAACTTTTTTTGTAATTATTAGTGTAGTTCTAATGTCTTTAAGACATGAGGGTTGAAACCATTTACATTTTTGTTTTTATTATGTTTTTTATTTGAGTGTTCTTATTTTCAAATCAATATCTAGCCTATACTCAAACTCCAGAGCTTTTTCAAATACTCTACTAGAGTTCGAAAGATAAAACCCATGTTCTCAGACCCCTCAACGCAGAGATGCAACTTCTTTTTCTCTGGGGAATAAACCACTATTGTGTACACATGGTTTTGTAAAATATTCCATTGTTGATGAAACAAGCTATTTTTATAGTTAATTAGTTGCTTTAAATTTGTTTACATTATATTTAATCTTGCAATTTGGAAATAGTTATTTCCATAGATTATCATTCATTGTGTCTTTGTATTTGTTATGTTTAATACAGTTTATTAATTGTTAATTGTGCTAAATACACAGAATAGTTGAGTGATATATTGATATAGTGTCAAGTGCTGTGCATTAGTGACTCGAGAGTTTTGGCACATACACCATTATACCACAATAACAATATAAGATTTCACCGTACGGGGACGGCCAGACGAGGCGAGTGAGTGTGCAAGCGACTAAAATATAAAATAGAACACACTGGTTGTAACGAGAGGTGGCCAGACTGGAGCGCGCTCGACCCGGTACAGTCTAGTTTACAGGCGCTGGACATTCTCATTTTGACATTTTTTATTACTATCGATAGGTTTAGCACACTTGCTACTAACGGCCTAATTTAATTGGTAAGATCATAAACCATGCCTATATCTGTATGTATAAAACTGATATGTTAAAATACTTCAATATTATCTTAGTAGGCCTTTACAAATAAGAATCACCATTCGTGTGGAGAGAGGATGAGAAAACCTCAACAATAAATCACTTGTCAAAAACCACGCTCAGTTCACTGAGCCAAGATTCGAACCTTTGCCTCCTTGTCAACAACTATCGAGAGCTATTTGTTAGTCACTCGCTCGCCAGTTGGACCACCCAATTGCTCACTCGTTTGTCAGTCTGGCTGAACCCTACCTTGACCATGCCAAGTAAATTGGATTTGTTGGAATTCAAGTTCAGTAACATTCAGTGTTCAGCGCTTTTGTAAGTGAAACATTTCACAGGTTTTAAGAACTAAGAGTTAAAATAAATAAATTATAGCACCGCGTCTGACTACTTGTTCGGGCTATAAGCTTAAGTACTAATTACTCTATAGGATTAGGAATTGGTAAGGTTGAATTTAGAGGAAGTGAACCCACATTTTTGTGGCAGGATAGTGGAAAACCATTTAGGAAAAACCACCCCCAGTTCACCCGAGTAAAATTTGAACCTTCATCTCCTCGTCCTCGGCAGTCTAGCTCAACACGAAACAAGCACGTTATCTAGCTAACTACACCAAGACATGTAAGAAATAAGAATTCAATCAAAAAGATTTGGCAGGGTCTTTAAAATCAACAAGTATGGGAAGAAACCACAAATATTAATTTGAAAAAAATGTAAAAAACTATCAAGTACAACATCTAATTGTAAAACCTTACCATATAATAACTAAAATACTTTGATATTTTAGCTATTTTAAATAGACAATTCATTCACTATTTGTTGATCATAAATTTAAAGTAAAGCTTGCACACAGGCTTTCAGAACTATTAAATATTGTGTTATTTTTAAGGAAAAAGAGCACTAGATCCATTTAGTTGGAGCAGATTTTAAGAAATACATTGAGCTTGAATGTAGATTATATAGCATGCTTTAAATGTTAAATATGGTAACTTAAATGGTTGTTGAGCAAGTTTGAGCTAGAAATGTTAATTATATATATGTTAGTTTAAAGTTTACTCATGTTGATACGCTACTCTAGTGGCATTGATGATATATTACAAGTATATCTTCGCATGTTGAAGAAACTCAGGCCTGACAGATTAATATTAATTCAAGATTAAGTAAAGTAGAATTTAATTGTTTTGACTAATTCTGAAAATAACTGTCATCGATTATATAAATACTAAATTTATATTTTAAGCTAAATATTAGTATCACATTCTTATCACTCATTTAACTTGTGTCTTTATATTTCTTTAATTTTGTTATCAAGTGGTTTTAATTAAACATTGTTATAAAATATTGGTTCAAAAATTTAACATGCTAAGTTAGTGTGGACTAAGTAATAATAAGCAAAATAGTTTGTTGTTTTTAACATGACAGCTTTATTTTCCATTTGGTAGGTATCTGTGTGTGCACCAGCACTGATCAATAGTGATGGTCTTTAACACACCATCTACCATATTTGTTTTTTTAGCTTTTATTATTTTAAATATTGAATTTATGATAAACAATTTTATGAATATTGTTTCCCACCTTGTCAGGCCTGGATTTATGTAAATCGTACTGATAAAGGAAACTAATATTATTTGAGGTTTAATTTTTATGGTTGAAATAGTTTACTAGTATGATAGACAACCTTATATCAATCAATATATACTAATAAATATTGTTAGTTTTAGTGATGAAAGGATACCAATTGTTTTGAACTCTAAAGTAATCTTTCTACTTGTATTTTGGCATCTAATCCATAGGCCTACCAAATTTTACTGTCTCATGCATATCAAAGTTATATTTTCAGGAAAATTTTGTTTTTACATGTGGCCATTTTTGTTTTATATTATTTGTAATCTAAATCTTATTTATTTGTATTAAATTTAAAGTAAAATTTGTTGGAAATACAATAAAAATGGAAACAAATTTTATTCAAATTGAGCTTTTGTGAAACTTCACTTTACCAACAATAATACTACTAGAACTAATGAAAATAGAGCATGTTAACACGAATATAGTGTAATGTCTTCTTACTAAAAAGGGCCTTCTGAAAACTGTACTAGTATTAATATGCGCAGCCTAACATTTTTCACAGAAAAAAAAATAATATAGGTCTATTTTGTAGAATGCTGTAACTGTGTGCCGGTAAACCAGTGGTAGTCCTGTTAAATCAAAGTGAGAGAAAATGTCCACCCTTTAGAGTCACTAAACTGGAAATTCAGTAACATTGGGCCAGTTTCATAGTCAAATTTAGTACGCCTCAAGTGCGGCGCTACACTAAATACAAGACGACACCTACCTAAACTTGAATGGAATGGGCCGTTCTCGCATAGGAAACTGGCCCATTCCATTCTGGTTTAGGTAGGTGTCGTCATGTATTTAGTGTAGCGCCGCACTTGAGGCCTACTAAATTTGACTATGAAACTGGCCCATTGTGTTAGTTTGTTAAATAATGTGTGCTATTTTACTGATATTATAAAATTATCCATGCAGATCTAGTTGGGGCGCTTCCACGGAATCTCAAGTAAACAGAATGAGAAGAAGCGATGATATGGATTTTAACTAAGAGCAAAATCTTATAATGAACACCTTTTAAAAAAATACTATTTATATTTCTTTATAAGGATTTTTTTTTTTCAACACAGAAACTTAATAGTAATAAAATAGTGTATTTGACCTCTAATAATCAGGATGCCTATAACCTGGAAAACAAAATTCTCACTTACAGGAGTATAATACCATGTAAAAAAGCTCTTCCAAAACTTTACCCATCACTGACTGTTAATGGTCATTAACAGGGCCCGGATGTTGTTGACATGTCTTTTTTTTATTATTATTTTTTACAGCAGTGACAATGCTCATGTGTACATAAACTCTGTTCATGATTTGGTTGTAGAAATGTAAACTTGATAGGTCATTTTTTGCCCTTTTGGATCTATAAGCCATTTTTAGGCATTTATTTTAAAATATGGGTAATGTTTAGGTATTCGGGTTGGATATATGAATTAATGATGGTTGATGACAATAGAAAAAAATGACCTAGTAAATAAAAGACCAAAAAAATGTCATAATTATTTTGATTCCCAAGAATTAAGAGTGTAGTCTGATATATTAAATATATTGATAAATGTTCCGATACATTGAAACCTAAATATCAAATTAAATAGATCAATAGTTTTGGTAAGTATATAGATATATCGTTGCCATCCCTATTCCCCACATTTGTTAGACTGAGAATATATTGTTAATGTCAAATGAGCTTTGTATACCCTCTACCTGCGTGGTTGGAAAAACCACATTCCTGGTGAGTAGCTTAGTAGGGAGGGGAGATCTATTGTTTCTGAAGCAGGTATTTTGTTCCTGAGAATGCATGGTTCTAGCTGTCAAAAGTTTGTCATTGTATCTATCCCATTATATAATACATGTTAAATTCATTCGTACACAACCGCTCAAAGTGTATTTAGAATGCCTAAAGAAAATAAATCAAAAGTGGCTCATTTGAAGCATATTGTTTCTAAATTGGCAAGGGAAATACTTTTCTGTTAAGTATGTTTAAAAATGAGGCCCAATGGCTAGATAATTTTATAATAAAGGAAAGTGATAAAACTAAAGAAAAAGGAAAAATAAACTATCAAGAGTAAATTTGATTAAGAAAGCCCACCTAGGGAAAGAGGAAAAGTGTGGGAAGAGTCCAATGCACAAATGTGACATCTTCTTCCTTTCTTCTGTCTTCTATAGTTGAAGTAGTCACACACACATTTTAACACAAATATCATAATATTTCGGCATTGTTGCCTTTATCAAACACAAAGAAGAAGAAAGTACATAGTACACAAACAATGGATTACTCCATTTTGAATTTTTTTTAAACTGTTAGAAACACAATGTACCAACTGTTTTGGGAGCAAAGATAAATTCCATGATTAAGGTTAATATTTATAGAAAACTGATGATGATAAAAATAATAATAGATAAGAAAAAAATGATATAAAAATTATTATTATTTTTTAAAAAATCATTTTTTATATCATTATTTTCTTATCTATTATTATTTTTATCATCATCATCAGTTTTCTATAAATATTAACCTTAATCAAGGAATTTATCTTTGCTCCCAAAAACAGTTGGTACAATGTGTTTCTAACAGGTTCTTTTTAAAAATTCAAAATGGAGTAATCCATTGTTTGTGTACTATGTACTTTCTTCTTCTTTGTGTTTGATAAAGGCAACAATGCCGAAATATTATGATATTTGTGTTAAAATGTGTGTGTGACTACTTCTACTATAGAAGACAGGAGAAAGGAAGAAGATGTCACCTTTGTGCACTGGACTCTTTCCCTAGGTGGGCTTTCTTCATCCAATTTACTCTTAATAGTTTATTTTTCCTTTTTCTTTAGTTTTAACACTTTCCTTTATTATAAAATCTCTGTAAAGTATGTGAGGTGAAATTGGCAGCAGATAAAAGGTTTACCGTTCAACAACATCATTCTCCTTAAATGTGTGTGTGTGCGCGCGCGCAATCCAGAATGTGAGTAAAAATAAAACTTCTCAACTATTACACAAAAAGCATCAACGAGTAAAAGCAAATCCTCAAAATTTTACAAAGATTTGTGTGACGTTCTTGTATCCGTGAACATCCCTCTTTGGAAACTAGGGATTTCCTGGAACAGCATATGGGTCATTCTATTCCAGACAAGTCCACACTAAAGAAAAATTATATACCTCAGTGCTATGATGAAGTAATTAGAAGACTTAAGAGATAGTCAACAGAAAGAAGATTTTTGTCTCCATTGATGAAACTAGTGATATAAGTGGGTCATTACATTGCCAATGTAATCGTGGGAACACTGGAAATGGATAAACCTGGAGAGATATATTTGCTAATGACCGAAGTCTTGGAGTTTGTCAACCATACAACAATATGCAAACTTTTTGACAAATCTATGGTTCTGTTATGGCCAGAGGGTGTACGACATGACGACATCCTACTCTTTGTGACTGATGCGGCACCATACAGTGTTAAAGCAGTCAAAACAATTAAGTCATTTTATTCGAGGATGGTACACATGACTTGCCTGGCTCACGCTTTACATATAGTGGTGGAGGAAGTGAGGGCCAACTTCCCCCAAGTTGACAGCTTAGTGCCACACACCAAGAAGGTATTTGTTAAGGCTCCATCATGTAGGGGACTTTTTATATCACTAGCTCCTGATGTTTCTTTGCCACCGCAGCCTTATCACGTGGTAAGGCACTTGGTTCGATGCTTGTGTATATCATTGTGACTATTTTCAAACCGCAAAGTTAGTAGTAGATTCTATTGAAGCACAAGATGCTAGGGCCATTCAGACTGCTCAAGAAATGTTTTTAGACAGCGAAATAAAGAGAAGCCTGGCATTTATCAACGCAAATTTCAGCTCCGTGTCTTCAACAATTACACTTCTTCAGAAGAAAGGTATGATCATATAAAATATGATAGCTTTGGTCAGAACAATGGAAGGTACAATGGAGAATGTTATGGGTGATATTTGTGAGTGTCAGGCAAACTGAAGTGTGCAGGCTACAAAACTTTGTACTCAATCTCTCAAGTGCTGATGGATAAAAATTTTAGCACTTCTGACATTAAAGAGGAACTAACAATTAGTGACTTAGTGCACTTCCAGTATGCTCCCATCGCTTCTGTAGATGCTGATCCATACTTTTGCCTTAACTATGTTTACTCTGAGTGTTTACGTTTACATTTTTTTTATATAGTATATTTGACCATGAGAGATGCTGTATCTAGTTCGGTCACAGTGTATGTAGACTTTTAGCCGCTCTTTGGGAACAGAACATTGCCCAGGGTATACCTTGGAGGTTGTCTATACGTCATACTCACAATGAGGTGACATGATGATTATGAAGGTGTGGAGCCAGTGGAAATCTTAAATTTAACTTAAGCCTAATTACTTAGACCATGGTGACCATAGGTAGAGTTCCCCTTTCAGAAAAAATACCTATGGTACCACCAGAAATTGAACTTGGGACCTCTAGATCAGTATCCAAAAGCCGGTTATTTAAAAATGTATTAGTTGTATTAAACATGATTGGCATTCGTCACACTGGTAAAAAAAAAACTAATTTCTTGAGTGAATCTAACTTCTTGTTACTACCATTACTTGAGGAATATGTCATGAAAGCATTGAAATATTGAACTGTTTGTAAATATGTGTTTGTGCTTCATTACTTTTATTTCTACTTCATTTTTATACAATTCTGTCATATTAATTTATTAATTTTTTTTTAGCACTGCGTTTTACTACCCATGCGGGTTATACGCTTAAGTACTAATTATGCTAATGGCTTAGGAATTGAGAAGGTTGAATTTAGATTAAGTGAACCCACATTTGCATAGAGGTATAGGGAAAAAAATGCCCCCACTTCAGCCGACTGAGATTCGAATCTTGATCTTGTCCTCAACAGTCTTATCTCAACACGAAACTAGTGTGTTAGCCAACTACACCACCGAAGCGGGTGATATATCATATTAAAAGTGAAACTATATTTAACTAAAGTAATCATTTTCTTACCATTTTTTTATCAGTGCAAGGTCAAGTTATCAATTTTATGGTACATAAAAGATTAAAAATATATTAATTTTCTTAAATTATAAAACAGGGTGTCCAGTGACCTGGAAAACAGAGTTATCGGGGAACTTGCCATACTTGGGCCCGCAGTGCTGCTTCCTACCAAATAACTTAGAAACTATGTAAAAGCCATCTATTAGCTCTAATGATAATGAAATATTTGTGTAAGTCAGTGCTCTAGCAGACGAAACGATAATACTAAAACAATTGCCAGTAAAACACCACACCAACGCCACGAGAAAACCGCATGGCTCGTAACTTTCCGTATCTATGGTTACCAAGACCTCGAGAAGACTGCATCGGTCTAGTCCGCGACTATTCGGACAGATCTACACTTGGTCACATGATTGCCAATGCAGCTATCAACGCCACAAGCCAATGCGACACTGAATAAATAAGACTATTCGGATAGAGCCAGTAGCTAGAAGTACTATCAAAAACTTGTATATGTACTTGATTGGTTTAGAGGTTTTGTCCAACAACTAACCATCATTTATAATACTAATAGGAACCCACTCGCCCCCTTGCCAATTTATCAAATATCAAAAGCAAATGTGGTCAAATTAGTTAGGTAGTTTCTTATGCCTTAGTTAAGTGCACAGTCTGTGTTAAGGATCTGAGAATCCTCTCCGAGGATTTTAAATATACAGCTGGGATATTGGTTTGGGGTCTAATTATTTTATTTATCTTATGATTAAACTAGAAAATATTTGTAGCGTGCACATGCACTATATCTACCATTATATAAAATATTTAAAATTAAAATTTAACTACAGTTTAAAAATGACATCATCATACTTGTGCAGGACCTTTAGTTAAACGCGCTAATGCTCTGCCACTGAACTACCCAGGTGTGATTCTGGACATCTGTGACAAAGTATTGACACAGTAAGCTAAAGGTTCTTAGCTCAATTTCTGGGTCCGTGTCTATTTTTTAAACTACATTTAAATTGATTCATGGGAATGACAGTATATCCAATACTAATATTATAGATTCAACCAATTGTGAAAAGTTAAGTTTCCTTACTACTCATACCACTTCACTTAAGGTTTAGTTGTGTTATGTGAAGAACCAGGATTACTATTTAATTTCCGCACAGTACCATAATGTAAGGATGTGCAATACTCAAAAATTTAAGAAGAAGAAAATTGTGTCATAAGTTAAAAATTAATATTAAAAATTCAATAAATAAAATAGCAAATAACAGCCCTAAGGAATAAAAAAAAATGAGACAAAGTATTAATTATTTCTAATACTATGGCAATGACCCCTAAATAAGTCGCATTTCCCCCCAGATACAGCCTTTGTTAAACATGTTTTGGTTATACATATTAATTCTCTATTTCATACTTTGACATTATAAACTGTTACACTCTAAAATTAAATTATAAATTAATTATACATTGCAACAATCACTATTTTATTGATCTAATTTAAAATGTGTTGAGTTATTTCTTAAGTGTTTGAATGAACTATAAAACTAAAGCAAGCTCTATCACCAATGTCAAAAAGGAATTTTAGCCGTCTATAAACTTATAAACTATACATTTAGCTACTGCTTAAATAAACATAAATTTATATTTTTCTAATTTCTAAGGAAGTTGTCTTGTTCTCACATTTCTTGTATCGAATTTAAGAAATGGTTCTCTTACATCCCTACTTTTATGGCTAAGGTTAGACGAGCCTTACTAGTTTTTGTATGTGTTGTGGTTTGTTAAGCTCTTCACCCAAATATGTCAAGGGGTTATAAAAATACAGATTTAATCACAGCAGTGTTTTTGTATCCTCTTATTTAACTTACCTACTCATAATTTTAGGATACATTCTTTGAATTGAAAAGGATGTTGTGCATGTGTGTAAAAAAACAAAACAATTTGTTACCATAGCAACCATCTTAGTTTGTGTAACCATGATTCTTGGTATAAGCAGTGCAGCTGCATTTTGTTTGCCTTTTATGTAGAGAATATGGGGCTATCTAACCCTTATCTATAAATGTGTAGAGGTTATATAGGTTTGTACGTGAAAACGCAAACTTGATTGTTTGTAATAAACTTTAAATTATGCTAAATGAACTTAATAAATACCATTTTTCTTCGTTGAAAAAAGGGAAAAGAATTCTAAAAAAGCAACCAACTTTGACAAAGGCAAACAGAAATATTCTTGATCAATCAAAAAAAATATCAACAGAGGATAACTTGTGTTTGAAAGTAAGATACTTAGTTGGTTTTTGCACATTTAATCACTTGTAAAAGCAGTATTCGAAATGGTATCTAATAAAATGCAGCGGCATATATTTTGTATATGATGTCTGCAAATAATCTCTTGTTCTAGCCATAGTCATAGGGATTCAGTCCAACCCAATCATTCTAGTAGTTATGAAACACTGCAAATAGTATACATTACATAGATATTAGCCATCTAGAAATTATCTCTGTTTAAATTTTGGCATTTTTCTTTGTATAAAATATTAATTTACAAAATTCATGTTAAATTTTTAATGATTTATTCATTGTCTCATTGGTCTTATTTTTAAATGATTTTAACATGTTAAGACAAAATATTAATTTGAATTAACCGAATAAATTATGTTTATTATTTTCAGTTTACAAATGTTCCGGAACAAGAAGACGGTTTCATGTTTCCTGAGGAACTTAACAGATCTCTAAGGGAACACATTAAGGTGAGAGCATTTATGTCTGGAATTTTGGTAACTTAACATTTTTTACCAACATTGAGAAAGAGAGTAACTTAAACACAAAGAAAAAATGTCACTTCCTTATTTTTAAATACTTTTAATTTCATGCTGTATGCCTACAAATAAATACACTACTTAATGCATATATTCAGTTATGAATCTTAGTGAGTTCGTATGGGTATAGACAATGCATAATGTTTTGTAATTATGTTGTCGACCCCGATGGTCTTGGGGTAAAGTGCTCACCTCAGGATCTGATAATTGTGGGTTCAAACCTAGTCAGGGTCAATGGAATTTTTCTTGAGCGATAAATTATTATTATTTAGCACCGTGTCTTACTACCGTTCGGGTTATATGCTTTGAGCGATAAAAACTTGTGACTTAGCACAGCTTCGTTTGGAGGAAGAAAAAAAAAAGTTGTAGGTCCCATGTTGATCGTGATATGTTAAAGAACTCTGAAAGGTATATGAAAATACCTTTCCCGGCAAAATTGATATGCCTTTTCAGTCAGTTCAGAAGGTGCACATTAAAATAAACAAGTAATTATGTTGACCAAATTTATCAACAAATGTTATATGTTCAAAGAAGTAACACATGCCTTAATTTAGGTTTTGACTGACGAGAATGGCCGTCTTCATCGTTGTCTGGGAGAGCGTGAATCAGAACTTCATATCGCCAATGAGAAACTTGAGTGCAATGAGAAGAGACACATGGCGTCTTCTTTGTCTGTTCTGTCCAACCAAGGTCAAACCTCTGAGCTTGCGGCCAGCAAGATTGTGGAGTTGAGCAAGAAGGTACGAGAACTGTCATCAGAAATTGAAATACAGAAGAGGAAGTGCCGACTGGCGGAAGCTAAGCTTGCTGGGTGCTGTGAGTCTGGACTGAACTCGGAAGACAAGGATATTAAGCCAAGTAAGTGTGGATAAGTATTACTTTTATTCAACAATGTTTGTGTTCCTATCAAGTATCAATTATTCACTCCTAGGAAGTACTTATTTTTGAATTACACACTCTTTAAGAGGCCTCAAGAATAAATAAACATACACAGTTATTTAACTTTGAAAGACAATGACAATGGAATAAACTATGCAGATGTTTGACTTTTTTCCATTGTACAGTGGGTTTTTTTCCCCTGCAGACTATATAAATAAAAGAATTAAACAAAACATGTCTTTCAAAAGACCAAAAAACTTTGTGAAACTAGATAAAATGCTTTTAAAAACCTGACTAAATAAAATCAATTTAACATTATTAGAGCAAAATTCTGTTTTGTTCAAATTTTACACTAAACTAAAATTAAACCAACAGTGGGGTGGATAAATAAAAATAAAAACCAGCTGTGCTGCAGAAAAAACGATGTTTTCACAACATATGAAAAATAAAATGAAAATCACAGCCAAATTGAAACTTATATTCAAATGAAACCTTAAATGATCATAAGTAGGCCTACCTACTGTAAATATTGTAAGATTAATTATTGCTAATAACTTGGAAATGTTTAATAAGATAATTTCAAAAAACTGTTTAGTAATGTAACGTAAGTAATAGTGAAGGAAGCCAACCTGAAAGGATAGTTGTTCTTATCTAGACCTAACCTAACCTTTCAGGTTGGTGTCCTTCCCTATCACTTACTTTACATCTTTTAACACTCTAAACTGTCTTATTATACCTTAAATGTTGGTATATAGCTAAAATACTTCAACATAGCAAAAATTTTTTAATAATCATAAATTTAGTATAACTTTATTTTAAGTGATAAAAATGTAACTTTTTATTTCAACTGCTATGATAATAATCAGCATTCCAATCTTTCTTCCTTTTTTGAAAACATAATTATACTTGTACTCAGAACAAGAGGAAGTTGAGAAGGATCCAAACCAAGTGAAATTATTGACAGACAAACTGCAGATGACCAATCAACGTCTGTGTGACAGTCGCAACCAGTGTCAAGCCCTTAAACAAGACCTAAGGATGGTGCAAAAGGTAAATGGAAACCTTAGAGATTAAAAGGATTAATAATTATTTTTCAGTTCTGATAATCATAATATCCAGTGTCACTTTCATCAAATCTAAAACGGCTAGTAGAGTAGTATTATCAGAAAGGTTGGAGTTTGATTCCAAATGGCTGCGACAAAGGTATTTTTTCTCCACTAGTTTCCCATATTCTTTCTAGAAACAACATGTTTGTACTGTCCATTTTTTTATATTCTTGATATTCCTGAGTGATCATCGAAATTTAGTATTTTAACACCTAGGTTACCATTCAACGATGACCTGGTATGATGTAAACTATCCTATTTCTGTGTTATGAAACTACAGGATGTTTCACTCATAGGAGGCCCCAAGCTATAGCTTACTACAGACATAATATGCAAGGTTGGCAAACATAATCGTGACAGAACATACCTTGAGGGATGCCCAATGTACAGCATAGCATATGCTGTACGCACATGTCAACCCTTTGCTCCATGTTTGTGAGCGAGTTAATTAGCTGAGTGTAGCTGATGCCATCAGTTACAGTGGTGATGGTCTCTTTCAGTTCCTGGATTGCGTATAGTTTATTGGCATGATTTAGATCTTTCCCTTCAATTTGCCCCATTGAAAGAAGTATGGGGAGACAAGGAATGGAGATCTTTGTAGCCATAGTCTGGTTTCAAGATTATTCAATCTTTAAAGAAGCTATTTACAACCACCATAGACCTCCTGGACGTGTGACAGGTTGCCCCGTATTGATGGAAGTAACCGCTTTGTAACTCAAATGTCAAACTGATTACAGAATGTGTCAATAATTTTGCAGTACATGTCTATGAGTTCACAGTTGTTTAAAAAAATATAGACCCTATGATGCACCTGTGCGACAATGTGTACCACATTTCAATCTTCAGGTCATGCAGGGGTTGTTCATCAATTGCATGTGGATTCACTGCAGCTCAGAAACATGTATTCTGAGCATTTATGTAACCTGATCATTTAAACCGCGGTTCATCTGAGAAATGTCCAAGATATCATTTTAAACCATGAAGCTCTTAAACCAGTTGCAGTACGAGACCTTTTCTTAGCCGCTCTGCGACAAGTTGTAGGTGACTAGGCTATCTCTTGGGACAGTTGCCTTAAGGACTTGCTTGGTGAGTTCAGCAAACTCGTATGTTCCCTCGGTCATTGCAGGGTGGTCATCCCCATGAACATTCACCAACATGCCTGTTTTCTCCAACCCGCCTCGGTGGCGTAGTTGGCTAACGCACTTGTCATGTTGAGCTCAACTGCTGAGGACGGGGAGATCAAGGTTCGAATCTCGGTCGGGTGAACTGGGGGTGGTTTTTCCTAAATGGTTTTCCACTCTTCCTCCACGTAAATGCGGGTTCACTTCCTCTAATTCAACCTTCCCAATTCCTAATCCATTAGAGTAATTAGTACTTAAAGCGTATAACCCGAACGGGTAGTAAGACGCGATGCTAAATATTATTATGTTTTCTCCAAATTTTCCACCATTTTCTGTATTGAACTATTTGAGGGTACTTCAATAAATTTGTGAAATTCATGCATGTAGCCATGAATGAACCTGGGGTCTATAATTATTTCACCAATAATACTTTTTGCTCAGTCGTGTACGTGTTAACAGAACCGAGAACCTCTGCGAACTTAGCTTATCAGAGTGAGCCCAACAGGTGCGACATGCCGGAGCTGTGTTCCATTTCAACACACGGCGCCAAGCATGTGAAATTCCTAATGTTGCAACTGTTCTGTAGTGAACGATAACTTGGGGCTTCCTACGAGTGAAACAACCTATACTATGAACACACGCAAGTCAATAACACAACATTTACAATAAGACATACCTATGTTTCTATACACAGGTCATACTATTAATATTAAATCTACTACTTAAACTTCACAAAATTTAAATATAAATGTTTAAACTCTAATATGAGTTATTTGGTAAGAACTGTGATACTATGAGAACATTTAAAATGGTTTTACCATTAGCTTTTTATTCAAAATATAAATTTCTTGTTTGATATTTTATCAAATACCGTGCCTAAGATGTTTTTATAAGAACCTATTTGTGAAGCTATTTGCACCCAAGACCAGAATAAATCGTGTACTCCAAATCACTCTTATCATTAATTGTCAGCTTTCACAATACATGGAAACTAAATATTGAACTCATACAGATTTAGTCCAATATTTTAGTGATAATTGCAAATCACCAAGGCCCATTTTAATCTAATTTTAAATTGTATTTACAAAACATTAATTCAAGGCAATATTCTTTTTTCTCAATATAACTTTGGACCTTCAAGTCCCAGATTTATTTTTGGTAAGCTCTGAAGTAGGACTGTGAGATTACTAAGATTGGGATGTGTAGGAGCCAGTGTAACTCCTGGTAACATGTCAAAATTCGTAAAGATGGAGGATTTTCATTATATATAGGCCTAATATTATAATTCAAAATTATCCTATTCATTTAAAAACATATTTAGAATGTTTTGTGTACAAAATTATAATTTGAAGGCTCTAATAAAAAAACTTTTAAGCTTTATTTTAATAAAGCAGATACTTTGCAACAGGCACTGTGTAGCGAAGCTGGTGAGAATGTGTCAATCCACTCGCTGTCATCTAATTGGCGAGGGAGAGCCCAGCAAATAGCAGCACTGCAGCAGAAACTCGTAGAGTTGCAAGAGAAACTGAATGAGCAAACAGAAAAACACGGTAGGCAAATCACTTTCTTGGTTCAAAAAGTGTACCTTTTTTTTCGTTTACTATCCCTCCAGGCTATTTGCGTATTTACACTAATGGATTTGGGTTGAGAAAGGTAGAATGTACCAACATTTTCTAATAGGGAATGTGAAAAACCATTTAGAAGAAACCATCATCAGTACACACGGCCAGGATTCAAACCCTTACCTCCCTATCCGGCAAACACTAGACAAGATGAGAATGATGCCTTAGCCTGTATTTGAATAAGAATACTATGAAAATTAATATACATACACTAACTCCCATTCTTTTGAATTGTGACAAATCTGAAACTTTTTATTATTATTATTATTATTATTATTATTATTATTATTATTATTATTATTAGCACCGCGTCTTACTACCCGTTCGGGTTATACGCACTTACGCTAATGTGTAATGGTAGGGTGATTGTGAGATGAAATGAAGGACCTACAGTTTAACGTGGAATGCGAATCACAGTGGAGGTCTGGCATTCCCCACATTCACAAGATGTCTTGTCAGAGGTGAAGGAAGGGTTTGGTAATCAGATAAATCTTTGCCGGGACTGAGGATTGAACCCCGGCCGCCAGCATAGAAGTCTGACACCTTACCCCTAGACCGCCAGGTCACCTATTATTATTATTATTATTATTATTAAAAGCACCACAATTAAATCAATGCAATAATAATTCACAAGAATAACAGCTACTTTTATTTTGGTTAGCCTCTTATTGAAAGCTGGTTGAAAGTGTTAATAACATTTTCGCATTGCACACCTTCATCCCCAGAAGTTGCCACCGCAGACAACCGAGCATGTGTGGCAATGAAGGTGTTGGAAAAGGAGCGGCGTGTAGTGCAGGAGAGGACTGCTAGGGAGTTGAGAGAAAGGTCTGTGCAGCTGGAGGATACAAAACGCAGACTTGATGCTGGCCGTGCTCGTAACAAGATATTGGAGGATGAACTGGCGGGACACAAGAGGAGACTCACAACACTTCTCGACAAGGGGAAGCATGATGACCAGCTCATCTCAATGCTCACAGTGAGAATAGATTCAAAATGACAACTATCCATGGCCTACTGATCATTTTAATGATACATTCACCAACTACAGGAGTGACAAGAATGGATAGGATGAGAAATGAGTGTGTGAGAGTAATAGTTTAGGAGGAGCCAGTGCAGGACAGGATAGAGAAGTCACAACTAAGGTGATACATTCATATGAGGCGAATGAATAGAAGATAGCAATAAAGATGTTGGATATTGAAATAAGGGGCGGGTGGCTGGAGAGAGTCCAGAGAAGTGTGGAGGAGAGAAAAGAGATTTGAGTCATGGTGGAGGAGAGCTGGTGGGGATAAAATACACGTTGAGAGGCTTCTATTCCAAACATACCCGGCCAATGGCTAGAAGCTGTTCATGAGGATAGTTAGCCAACTCTGGTTTTTGGGTTAAATTTTTTAACATCACTTATATGAATCTCGATCAATTATAGAACACATTCTAGATACACTCATAAACATATTTCAGTTTGGTTTATGTTTGTCCTCCTGCCCTGTATTTCAGTCAAGGCATGTCCAAGGCTAGGTATGTTTGATGATATAAATGGATAGGAACCTAGCTTACCAGTGTGGAGGTTCACTGATTTTTAAACTCTCAGAGAAGACAATATTAACATAAGAATGTTGACCTCTGTGATCCTGTGGTAAAGTGCTCGCCTCAGGACCCGATGTTCGTAAAAATCCGTAATATAACTTCCATTGGAGTGGAAGTAAAGCTGTCAGTATCATGTCGATTGTGGCATTAAAAGAACCCTGGAAGGTGTGTGGAAATATTTTCCTGGCAAAATTATAACATAAGAGGAAATGAAAATAAAATAATATAAAGTATAAATAGAAGCTAAATGTTAACTATTTTTGCTAAAATACGTTCATTTTAGCATTCATACATTGAGTTAAGAGATGTGCTAGGATTGAGTGGGACTAATTGGAGAGGGAGCGGAGTGCAGGATCTGAGGAAAATTAGTCACCTTACACTGGATGGGAAATGATGAAGGGAGGAGAATAAATGGTGTAGGGTGGGAAGTGGAGGTGAGTGATTCATTGATTGAATTATTAAAATGATAAATATAGACAAAGGGAACATCATTGTTATATATTTATTTTGGTTTTGTGCTTTATCTAAATTGGCTCAAAACTTTTTTTAAGTATTGGTTATAATTCTTGGTACTCAAAAATTAATTATATGCCATTTATTATATTATATAATATTTTCAACACTTTTACTAGAAGTATCTTCTATAACACTTAAGAGAACGCTTAAAACTGAAATACATTTTATGAAAAGTGTGTATATGATGAAAGGCCAAAGCTTACTTAAAAATATAATTACTATTCTGATACCTTTTGAGTGAAGTCATTACAATAATAGAGTAGTCCTCTGTTAGGTCATTATTGATACAGCTCTATATGTATTTTGTTCTTGTGATTTAAACTACCAAGACAAACTGATATTAATATTTGTTGAAAAAGGGACAATTATCTGCATTGGAGAAGAGGTGTTCCGACAGAGAAGACGAAGCAAGGAGGGCCCACTCTAGATGGGAAGAGGATAGGCAACACTTGTTGCAGGATATTACGAGGGTGAGTTGAAACGCTTAAAACACCAACAACATTTTACACAATGATTAGTTATTTTAGTTTGTTTTTTAATTTACAAACATTATAAAATACAAGCAACTTTGCACAAAAATAAGTTTAAAGGCACTCGTTATCAAACCTACTACATGACCAACTTAAAAATGATGTAATAAATAGAACTTTGCAGTTAATTATATCGACGAATATACTTTAAGAAGAATATTTGATGATGTATACAAGTTACTTTTGATCTTTTAAAGGAAAAATCCAAACTGGAGAAAACTGAAACCATCTTGGCAGAGAAGGATGTCAAGATTGATCAGTTGGAGGAGAAGCTGAGACAAACTTTGTTAATCTTGTGAGTTTATTTTTAAAATTGTATTATTTTAAATCCCACCAAACTCTTCAAGAGTATTAGGTCGTTCATAATAATTTTGGCCTTTTAAACTTTTAAAGAGTTAAAAAAACAAATTTATTTTAGCACCGCTTCTTACTACTACACATTTGGGTTGTACAGCTGTGTACTAATTACACTAATGGTTTAGAGATTTGGAAGGTTTAGTTGATAGGAAGTGCACCCGCACTTATGTGGAAGGTGAGTGGAAAACCATTTATGAAAAACCACCCTCAGTGCACTCGACCGGGATCGAACCCCAATCTCCCCGTCTTCGGCAGTCTAGTCCAACACAAAAGTAGCGCGTTAGACCACACAGCCACTGAAGTGGGTGAAAAAAAATAGTTCTATAGTCATCTTCCTAGCAAATATCTTTGTCACTTTGATAAATGCTGTAAATTGACTTTCCTGACCAAAGTGGTAAAACATTTAAGTTAGCTGAACATACATTATAATTTTATTAACTTTTCAACTGTCGGAAAAGGCAAACATTGCTAAAGACCGACTATAGATGATTTCGTAGTCAATATAGTCTAGAGCTCCAAAAATAAAATTACTTGATTTTCATGTTAAACATTCACCAATTAATATGCCCGACCATGTAAAATTGATATTGTATCATTTTTTAGAGAAATGTGGGTCATTTGGGTAAAGTAACTTTACCCATAGCTAGAACCTGACAATATGTTGCGATGTTTCTCAGGTCATCCAATGACAAATTGCAAAGGAGTTCAAGTCAGGACATATTGTTTTCTTCCTCATGGTCATTGTCCAAATTGTCTGAACACCACCAGACACATTCGATGTCTACTCAGGTAATAAACATCAACCATGGATTTGTCAAGATGTCCATCATTTTAAGACACTCTCATGATTTTACAAGAGTTTATTACAATTTTTATAGAGTCTTATTACCTCTTCAGGACTGAGGCGTTGGAACTTTTTGGCCATAGAGGGGGCCAAAACAATAATCTATAGATACCCACCCAAACCAAAATATATATATTTTTTTGGGTCACATTCTGTTTTACCATGAATAACTTACGAAACAGAATATAATATTGGATGCACTGCAACTTTGATGATCTATTGGCCACTTTGTATTAATCTATGACATGAGCTAGTAAAACTATTCTTCTGGTGGCATGCCATGATCATTTGTAAAAATCATTACTTTTCAGGAAGAAGAAAAAAATAGCATCTAAAACCTTAAAGTTAATATTCGTACTGTGTAGACCCTTATCATTAAATTACTCAAATTATTATAATTTACACAAAATTATACAGTGCACTTTGTAAAGGATACATCAGTACAGGTAATTTGAATCTACTTTGTCAAGTTATTTAATTAAAAATGCAAAGCTCAGTTAAAATACAAATTGAAGCATCTTAGCATCATATGAAAAGTTGAGTAAAGATAAATAATATAATACTGTATTTAAAATTATAGCATCATCAAGAGTAGCAAAAATTGATTTCTCAAAAGTGTAAATAAAAATAAAGTAAAACCCCTTACAAAAATTACGTTCAGATTGTCACCATTCAAAAATAAATAATTGTCAATTATTAATAAAAATCTACAAAAAAAAAAGTATTTCCAAATAAAGGGCTCTGTATTCATTTCTAATGATAAGGTGTTTCATCGCAGTATCAATATTTATGTTATCACTTTCCTTTTTTATGCATTAAGGATCGTAAGATGGTCCAATCTCGTTTGTCCCTTTACTCTATCATATATCTACCACTCATCCAACTACTGTAGGCAACTACGGTGGCCCTGATGGCTAACAAGTTAATTTTTTCTTCCTGGATCAGTATCGCAGTCACTTCCACACCCAGTACATTTTTATCATATGTACTCGCAATTGATAGAGCCCCGTAAAAATGCTTTTATTTTTTGTTAAATCTCATTTTTTGGTGTTATTTCGTGTTTATTCAAAATAACATATCATCTGAGGTGTTTAAGTATTATTTACATATTGAGACAATGTATACAAAATTAAAATTTATTATTGAAACCTTATGAAATTGCTTTAAAATTCTTTGTCAAGCTTATCTGCATATTTCACAATTTAGTAGACTAAAGTTAGCTTACACTACAGCAAAATACTAATCAAATTACAGCATGGTCAAAATTTCTGCTTCATTTCATCTTTATTTAAGGATTATTTTGAAAAAGCGGTATTATTTCGTTTTATAGGAGAATTTCGCGTAACAAGACCATTTTGTTTTATTTAGCTTTTCAAAAACATTGTAAATCATATATAAAAACTATCAAAGGAAAAAGTACTTGATTCAATCTCGGTATGGTACTTTTTGCTTTATCGTGTCTCACCATTTTGACGGGGCTCTAGCTATTGAATATTAACATTGTCATATTGATGTGAAACTATTGTGCAGCTTTAGAAAATTAGAAAACAAGGATAATTTGGCCCCCTATGAGCCATGGGGGGGCCGATGGTCCCATGCTCCTTCACCCCCTCGTTCTTATCCCTATGCTTCAGGAAATCAACCTTCAGGAAATCAACCTTTTTAAATGCACTCTTGGAGAAGAGATGAGGAAGATAGAATTTTATAAGAAATGTATTTGCATATGTGTGTAAAGAGATTAGGAAACCATTTATGCGAAACCACCATCCAAACTACGGGTGGAAAATGAACCCCACCTTAGCGGCCACTGGCAACCCAGATTAGATGATCTTGACCTTAATTTTAATAGGTCTCATTTTTTTTAAATTTTATTTTATTTCTTTTCTATATGAGAACTGGGAATTAGTGATATTTGGTACAGATATTATTTTTCTATTCTTGTTTGACTAAGATTTTTCCTGGGTGAAGCAAAATAATGAGAAAAGCAAAAGAAGACAAAGATTTAGAAGAAAGTTTTACATTTCGTTGCAAACTCTTGTTATAACTATAGTATGTTTTTTTAACCATACATTCTCCTATTTTAGTTGAGACATAAAGTGTTTGAATTTTTTTAACCCTTACCTCCCTTCTCCCATTAAATCCATATTTTTTGATAGTTGTACCTATCTTAAAGCATTTATCTTTCATTTTGACTAATCAATCTTTTCTTTGTGAGATATTATTTCAAGTTGTGAACCAGGCATAACAGTTGTAGCTCTTCACATCAGGGATTCACCACAATTATTTTATTTATTTATTTTTTGTGGGGAGGTTTAGGTGTAGGATTACCTGTCAGAGCTTGTGTTTGATCAAAAATATACAAAAATTTGGTTTTTCCCCTTCTTCACAAGTCAGAAAAACAATTGAACTGGCTTGGTTGCAGTCACACTTTTTAGCGCACAACTAGTTCTAATGTTTATCTTAAGCATTATTCTGTAAGTTACAATTGTGTTTGCTGTATTTTTACGTGGCATGTTCAGGAGCCCTGCAATGAGGATTACCAGCTCTTGTTCTTGTCTGGGGAAGCTGAAAGGGCACGACTACTAGAACTTGTTGGAGTGCTGAATAGGCGACTGAACCAGCTGAGGGATGATGCAGAAACTGTGCAGGTACCGTACACACTTCAACAAAAAGTCTAACAACTTTGAGGAGCAGTTGAACCTTATATCTTTGGTCTTAACACAAAATCTCAAAAGATAAAATATTACAATTATTCATGAGTCGAATTTACTATTTTACAAATATGAATCTTCATATCACCTACAAATACTGAATCACAAATTCAAATCTTAGAAAACATGGTCAACGTGAAAGGTTTACTTTACTATATTTATTCTTAAACTGCTATATAAAATATAACTATTAACTACTATTCTTTAAATTGAAAAATGACCCCTGGACATAGAAATTGAATCCGGAAACTTTAGCTTAGTACGCCAATGCTCTTATCACTGAACTATCCAGGTGTTGTCCCGTGCTCAGGGTTATTCATATTTCACACTCATATTTTAAAGCAGAGTCCCGTATCCCGGTGTCATTTTTCAACTTAAGGGATATGATAGCTATAGCCATAATTAACACATAGCTTGGCTATTTAATCCATCATATTAACTAGGTAACTAAACATTTTTTTATAATGCATTAGTTATAACATTAATACATTCAGTAGAGTGGTAAATTAATGGTCTATGGTCTGGTTGTTATGTTTTTTCTCTAAATTATTATGTGGATTATGAGAGCTCTAGAACAGTTCACATTACTTTATTTGATTTTTCATCTGAAATATTTTTAAGAAGTTGAGGATTCAAAGGTCCTGTCTTCTATATTAATAAAATGAAGAGTTTGACTGTCATGAGCATTGCGCCAAATCTACTTCACACAAGGGTCTGGAATTTTAGATTTTTGAATAGATTTTTCAAATTTATCAAAAACTGGGTCCAAAGACATAATATTAGCTTTTTTTTTATCTCTCCGTTTGTAGCAAAGAAAAGCGTTGTCTGGTTACTTATGCAAGTCTCTAATAATTACAGGAACTATCTCCTAAACAACTACTATTGCCTACCATTTAGTATTCATAACCACTGACTATGTATGGGATCAGTACCACTACAACTAACATTAAAGTTAGTAAAAGATGTAGTAATAATTAATATAGTATAATATACCAACATAAATTACAATTTTAGAGAGAGTCAAATTGAGGAGATGGGGGTACATAAACATGTTTTGTTCACAAACATAAGTATTAATACAATCATTCATCATCAGCATCATCATCATCATCATCAACTGTTTCCAGCCTGTGGCCGGGTCATTTTAGTAAAATGTCTCCATCATCCTCTATCCTTCCACCATTCTTCCTCATTTAATTTCTTCCATTCTTCTCTTCTCACTTGAACACTTTCTCTTATCTGCTCCTCCCATCTCTTTCTTGGCCTCCCTTGTGGTCTTTTTCCTACATACTTAATTTCCAACATTATCTTTGGAATCCTCACTTTTTTCCATCCTCATTCCTATAGAAAAACACTCCCTGCTGTCCTCTTCTCATTAAATCCTCTTTACTTCCACCTTTCTCCTCAATCACGTATCCAAGATATTGGACGTTATGTACTTTTCTCAGCTCTACTCCATCCAACCTTACATATTTATTAGACCTTACCTCTTCCTTGTCACTACCATCACTTTACACTTTACCATGCTAGATTTCTGTCCACACTCTTTCACTTCCTTGTTCCTTTCTAGTTGTTGTTCCTGTACGAACTCTTCTTTCTCCCCCAATACCATCAAGCTATCAACAAACATTATGGCTTTCATTCTTTCCTCCCCGAGATTTCCTGCCACTTTGTTCATGACCATTCCTAGTTCCATTACAAATAGTAATGGTGAAAGGGCACTTCCATGCTTCACTCCATTTTTTATTTGGCACCAATCTGTCCTTATACATGATTTTGACTCGCATTACAACTCCGCTTTCCACTTCAACCTCCTCCATCGCTTTTTAAACTTTATTTCTATCCACGCTATAATATGCCTTCTCCACATCCATAAATATCACTACCAAATCTTTCCCATATTCATACTTTCATTCCATCAGCTGTCCTATGGCAAAGATTAAGTCTTTTGTAGATTTCTGTTCCTCTCTCCACCTTCTTTTCATTTTATTTCATATTCTCTTTTCCAGTATCTTCTCATATATTTTTATACAGTGGCACATCAGTGTTATCCCAATATAATTTGCACACCTTTTCCTGTCTCCTTTCTTGAAATTAGCTATCATAACTCCCTTTTAACAGTCTTCTGGTGCCTTGCTCTTCTTCCAAACAACTCTCAGAACCCTGCCACAACACCTTATTTCCTTCCACCTCCAGTTACAGCATTTCTGTCCATTTTTGTAGCCAATCCTTCCTGGCATCCCGTGCAACTCGCTTCGCTTTTTTCTTCTTCTCCCTATATTCTTCCTTTTTTCCTCATTCATATTCTTAAAACTCTTTTTGAATGCTTTATTCTTCTGCTCAACTACTTCCTTCACCCTGTCGTTCCACTAATTATGTTCAAAAATAGTTTAAATGTCTGCTTTCACTTCCTCTTATTACTTGTTTTCCCATTCAACCTCTTCACTTTGCATCTCATCCTTGGGTATTAAGCTTCTTGCCTTTCTTAGGTAAAACTCTCTTTCGTCTTCATTATTTTAGCCTCCACACTCTTATTATTCTTTCTACCTTTCTCCTACATTCCCATCCCTTTATGTCTGCCACCAACAACCTGTGGTCACTATCTAAGGACACACTTGGTATTACCTTGATATGTATGGTCTGACATTTTATTTCTTCATCCACAATAAAGTAGTCTACAGCCGACTTTTGTTCCCCACCTCATTTGTATGTAATACAATCATTGATGTTTTAAAAAGATAGTTTGACTTAACCCTGTTATTTTGTTGTTGCCCTATTGAAGGAATGCCTTCGTAAAGAGCGCCAAAAAGCAGCAAAACTGGAAACCAAGCTGGCAAGAGTAGAGTTGGAACGAACTGGTGGAAGTAAAGTTAACTCGTACAGAAACAAAAGAGCTTCTGAGAGTGACATTGTCTCCGGGGAAATAGCCTACAAGTGAGTCAATGAAGCACTAATTAAACTTTCCAAATAAACCGTTGAGCTGGGATTTGCACCGTGGTGGTAGGGGGTGTTAACCCCCCCCCCCCCCCCATTGTTGGCTAAAAGCTTGAAAGTTGGGAATTTTGTGAGATATGAGATCTTAACCACAGACTTGTACAGACAAATTTAAAATTTCTCAACTGTTAATCCCTGCTCTACAAAAAATCCCAACTTCAAAAATCATCAAAACATTGAAAGGAGATTTCTTCTATAGTAATTTATAGAAAGCTTAGTTAATCAAGCTGTCTAGTAGCGTCTGTAGACAGACACAACGGCCAATCAGTGTATGCCGAATGTGTTATGGAAACGAATCATAAGAGAACATGGGCTGCCTAGTATCAACATTTCACTCAGCCAGCAATGCTTGAAGTGTCAGCATTGTCAGCCAATGTTTTGTTTATGGTTTAGTGTTTTTAGTTGTGACTTTCATGGCTGCTAGACTGTCGCAATTTTATGATTCAAATTATCATATTATGTTGTTCAGCCAATGCCTTAATTGGGGCTTTATTAAATTTTGAAGGCATAAATGCAGTGACTGTTATGCAACATTTTATGGTTTTCTTATCGAAAGATCTGACTGAAATGAGGATATTTATGTTAGTGTTAATGTTTGAGTTCTGAACTACACACTAATTTTTTTTAACATATATCCATACTAGTTGAAATTGAACTGATGGATCTTATTTAATTGTTTATTAAAATAGGCTTTCATGAAAGCAATTTAAATAGGATCAAAGCAACAATGAAGGAAGAGGAGTAATAGGGCTGTGTTACATTGTTACAACCTTTATCATTCTTTTTAGTTTTCACCCTTTAACATCTTCAAATTTCGGATACATTTTTAAATTCGTTATGCATGAAATTTTGTATAACTATGTTGTTTAGCATGCTGATTTTAAATTTGCCATAAGATTTGTTAATAAAATGTCAGTGGAAGCCCATTCACATACCAGTATTTAATATATTAATATTTTAGGGGGGTGACCTGGCGGTCTAGGGGTTAAGGTGTCAGACTTCTATGCTGGCGGCCGGGGTTCAATCCTCGGTCCCGGCAAAGATTTATCTGATTACCAAACCCTTCCTTCACCTCTGACAAGACATCTTGTGAATGTGAGGAATGCCAGGCCTCCACCGTGGTTCAGATTCCACGTTAAACTGTAGGTCCTCCATTTCGTCTCACAATCACCCTACCATTACACATTAGCGTAAGTACGTATAACCCGAACGGGTAGTAAGACGCGGTGCTAATAATAATAATAACATTTTAGGGCAACTTCCATGAGGCAGGACATTGGTAGACAGGTATCAAAATACTGTAGAAATATCGATAAATTCAATTTTTATTGCTTTATTTTACAGTTGAAAATGTTTTAAATAAAAATGCCCAAATTGCTAATTTTTTGCTGAAGTGATGAGCGATTTCTATAGCTCAGGGAGCTTACCAATTAGATATTGCTTCCAAGTGTGTAATAATAAAGCAGCGGTTTCCATCCTGAGGGTCGCAGCGTGTTTTATGTGAGGTCACAATATAGAGGTTTTAGCTTTATATTTACTTTTTCAAGGATTTTAATGATTATAGGAAGATGCATAGTTCTAATAGAAATGTAAGTTGTTTAAGTGCTAAAAGCAACCTAGTTACTGCTTAAGTTCCTTTTGGCTATTCCATTCTGATTGTAGTCATAAACTACAAAATGTTGGAAACTATTGTAATCAAGTCGGTTAACTTTTTTAATCTAAAATACACGATTTGAACGATATCTGCAAATCTAAATAAATATAGCTAAGCTCAATTGGATATTTAGCTCAGCCCGTTGAGAAATTTTTATACATTCAATTTAAATGAATTATTGGTTTCAAGTTTTTATCCCTTAAAATATATATATAGGTCTATATCCAATGTAGGTCCTTCATATATACACATACCTAATCACGCCGTTTTATTATGGGGTAGGCAAGAAACTATGCATACAGCTAAAAAAAACTTTTGATTTAATCCATCTTCACTAACTTTCTCAACACTTCCCTATACTTGCATACTCTCTTCGCTTCAACAAAATCCATATACACAGAGTCACATATGCTCTTTTATTCTTAAAACTCTTAATGTTTCTCTTTTTCATACATTTGTCTACAACATTTAGCCACGTCTTACATGGTCTACCCATTGCTTTTGATCCCCACACTCTTTCATCATATATTTGCTTTGTCACGCCATCCTCACTCATCTTCTCAACACGCCCAAAACATCACAAGACTCTTTTCCACAATGAACTATTGGATTCCCTTTAAAACTGCATTCCTTCAGCACCCATTTATCACTAGCTCTGTTCATAAGAGTTTTTACACATACATTTCTAAGATATACTTCATTCAAACTGCTTTCAACTTGCTCTTGTTTTTATCCCGACAAACGCACGCTTCACATCCATAAAATAATGTTGAGGCATCACACTTATACACTGCCATCTTTGCCTATTTCAATACTACTTCATTCTTTGCTTTAGTCCACATACATCCAACTACTCTCCTGGCTGTCACTTTCACCATCTACCCTTCCATTTTTACAAAACATTCCTAGAAATGACTTTGTCAACTATTGATGTAAAAAAACGACTATTAAATATTTTATTTGTCTGTTTCAAACAGAATGGAGCTTCTGAGAGAGGAGATTCTTGCACTCAAGACACGACTGCAATGTGTTCAACAAGAAAAAGATGAGGATCTTAAAGTTTATGTCAATTTACTAAGTGAGGCCCGTCGCTCCTTGTTAGAAACAAATCACAACTCTGACAGAACTTTATTTTCAAGAGAAGATAGTACCAGGATCAAAGGGCAGACACTGTCATCCGGGGGGAGAAATGAGCCACCATAAGCGACAGACTGTCATGTTGAAAACTGTTAATTTACTGTACACCCCCATGTAAATTTTATATTTAAATATAATACAACTGAAAATAAATATTTATTATATTTATTATCATATTAGTTGTTATATAAAAAGAAGAGACATTTACATAATTAATTAGACTACATAGATTTATGACCAGGCCTAAATAATAAGTTTGTGTTCAATAAAATAAATATTTCCCTTCCCTCAAAGTTACAATTTTAAAGATTAAACCTACACAAATAATGTTTAAACATTAAAATAATTCTCACCCCTGCTAGGAAGTGGAAGTTTCTATCTTTATATATGAACAAGTACTTATTTAATATTTAAATGTGTAAATTGTGAGTGTAATGTACTAACATGTTTAGAAATTGTTCAAATGTAAAATAAAGAACCTAATAAATGTTGTGCAACATCAAAACTTAAGTTTGATTAAACCCACTTCTTTACAAATTTGAATCTTAATATCACTTACAAATCTGCACATGGTAAGTTTGATCATTACTCATTGGAACATTTAGGCAGGCTGAAGGCTGTAGAAACATGAGGGGGAGGTGGTTGAAGGTGAGATGGATGCTGAAGGTGCCTGCTTAATTAAGAATATTGACTATTTAGTTTAAATCAATGCAGTTTCCGATCAAACTGCAGAAGAAGTGACAATTACAATTAAACACAAAGTTAAATAAGGAAGTTTTGGGAGGGATGAGACATAAGAGAAATAAATAAGTTTAACAAATCATTTTAATTAAATGTAAACAAGAGAAATAGAATTAAATATATATTTAATTACATTATTGATCAATCATTCCATTGTTATTAAAGATAATTTTATTCAGTTACCATGATGGTAAACTTGGAATAGAACACCAGAATATAAATAAACACCTTGGTGACAAGGCACTAACAGAAGTAAGAAAGTATATATTATATATATTATAGAATAGTTTAGTAACTCTTAAAATGAGGATAATTGCTCATTCTCCTACGAAGGAACGTCTGCCTCAACATAGGGGAATTCAAAGATAGGCAAAATAATAATATATGAATAAGTCACAACACATGAAGATAATCCAGCCTAGCTAATACCAGACTAAGTAAGACCAGAAAGGTCTATTTATGATAATAATAGTGAAATTCTAGTGCATGAAAAGGGGTATTTAATCCTAATTTTATACAGTTACTATGAGGATAGATATACAAATAAGCTAACTAGCTTGAGTTAACTCCTTAAGGAGTTATAAGAACCTAAGGTTAATTTCCTTGAAGAGGAACCAACATTTTACAAATAGTACATGGTGAGCAATCAGGCATCTACACGATTAACATACTCTGACCGGTCGGTCACTTCCTAATAAATACTGCCTGGACATTCAATAGTATAATTATACTTCCATTACTAGGGCACACAGTAATAAGTACTAACAATATACAATATTAGTATAACTTCATACAAACAACTCCTACAGGGGCCGGAGACAAAACACTATTCCCACAAGCCACGACTACCAACTAATAGTGCTCCCACAGGCTGTGAACCCTAAATAGATACACTGCATAGAGACAATATTGACTGCTACCTGTCACTGACCTAACTAGGTCATAAAAGAAAACGTTAGATGACCTGATTTCAACCATAAAGAGATCCTAATCCTGGACATATTGTTTAGGTAGTAATTATTATTCCCTAATATATAAACTATGACTTAGGACTTAGACAAAGAGGTCAGACATACTGATATTGTAATTTAAAATGTATAGTCCATGATAAATAGAGCATTAAACCCTTCATTCTATACTACGCCATATGGGCATAGGAAAACATGTCATAACTTAGCCGAACATCTCTATGTCTTATGGACATAGAAAAAGAGTGTTAAGACTAACATTCAAAACTATGCGTTAAGGGCATAGAAAATAAAGTCAGACATTCTGACACATAAAACTATGTCTTATGAACATAGTAAAAGAGAAGTTACGAGTAACATTTACAACTAAGCCTTATAGGCATAGCAAACAAAGTCAAACATTTTGACAGAAAGAACTGTATCATATGGAAATAGCAAGAGTAGTTTAAAATCTAACTTGTAGATACTTAAAGTCTCAGAAGAGGCTTCCTCTGTGACAGTGTGGTGAGGCTGATGCCTGACACATCGTCGGCAATGTAGGTTTACGTCCAAGTTCTTCCTCCGTCCTATTGATACAATAAAATATATGAATCTTGGTGTTGTAGGACTCAAGCTGCCAAAAGGAGTGCAACCATTTTAATCTGAAGGTGAGTGTCTGGGTATATTATTTGCCTGTGGTCAACCTCTCCTTAACCAATAACTCTAACTATGATGTAGCCCTTATGCAATATAATATATTAAGTTTTTATAAATTAGGACATAGAACAATAAATGCTACTTTTATTTTATTTGATAAAAAAACACAAAAGTAAAACAATATTAATATTATATAAATTCAAAATAGACTTTGAATCAACATTAAAAAAAACTAGTTGATATTTTGTAAATAAGTTCTGGTATTATGTAAAGATGGAGATATAAACCCCACTTGCTTTTTTGAAAACAATTAAATGGATAAATGCCTAAGTCAAACAATAAAAGTAGGGGCTTACTATTTGAATGAGATTCATTAAATTTATAATACATCTCTGTGTTTATTAGCCCTACTCTTCTAAAACTAATACACAGACTTGCCCTGTTTTGAAGCAAAAAAAACTAAAATAACTGGCATCTGTGAAACAATGGATTAATTATTTAGGTATTTAGGTAAGTTTGGGTAAATGTATACTTGATAAATGACTGGTTCTGACCAACAGAAACAAACTACATTACTGCCGTTCGGCTGTTGCCCGACTCAGAACTTCTGACTTGACAGTTACGCCAAGCCAGGGTGTCTGCGAAAGGGCTGATTTTTGTTTGAGTACCGAGTCACTGTCGTGACTCTTAACCTCGTGAATGAAATTTAATACCTATGAAATGAAACAGATGAAATGAGGCTGTAAGAGAATTACAAGTATTATTAAATTAATGCTGCAAAAGAATTACAAGTGTGATTAGTAAATGTCCCTGTGAGGTGGAATAAATGTGAGGGTTCTTGGAAGTTGGGGAGGATTTTCTTTTCTTGGGATGTGGGGAGGTGTGTTTAAGG
>CABEEJ010000711.1:19137-57107 GCA_901482245.1 Timema douglasi | reverse complement strand
TTTTAATAAATTTTTTGTTTTTTAATGTGTTTTTTTTAACTACATTACTGACATCTATGAGACAATTTATGTACTTTTGGAACACTGACGAGACCATTCTGACTGACAGAGCTATCTATAAGATAGTTGGTGTACTATTTGGATGATATATGTAAAGGTTTTATACCTCTTGGTGTATCATATTCTCCTAATACTTGATTTTAGAATTGTCTTATTTCTGCGGCACAGAAGTGAATTTATTTGACAGAGAGAGATAGAGACGCCATGGGTCATGCATGCCATGCCATCTGTAAGATACTTTATGAACTATGAACATTCATTTACTTACTTACCAGTGTTTTTTTAATATATATGTTATTTTTAGGTCCTAGCTAGCCCCTCTCTCCTACCAAATAATGCATCATAATTTCAAGAGTTACAATTAAATTTTTAATCCATTCATGATATGTACTGTAAAAAAGCTTTGTAATTTGTTATTAGCAGTTTTATTATTTCCACTCTTTGATGATTTTCTAATTTTATTTTAACTTATTTAGATTTCAAGTAATAAAATAAAACCAAAACTTGTTTGGCAAGAAATGTTTGGTTTTTAATCAAATGAATACCCACACATATATTGTAAATTGGTTTTATTTTAATGTATTTCACTACCTTTCACAGCCACCATACCATATCTTCTTAACTTTGTTTCGGGGGTTGCATGATTTAAGGTGTCACTTTCACAAACAAAAAAAAAAATAGATTGCTGATAATGGGGATAACAAGGTGGAAATCCTGGTCAGTGTTTTTTTTAATGGTTTCTCCCTCTCCCTTCATATAAATGTGGGCGCATTTTCTTTTAACTCTACTTTAGTCATCCCCAACCCATTAGTGTAGATGATACCCTGTTTAAGTGGTAGATTTTTAGAATTCGACCTTGGTGGTCTTGGGGTGAAGTGCTCACCTCAGGAGGGTTCAGAGCCAGCCATGGTCAACAGATTTTTCTCGAATGACAAAAATCCATAGGACAACTTCTATTGGGATAGAAGTAAAGCTGTTAGTCCCATGTTGATTGTGGCATCTAAACGAACCCTGCAAGATATGTGAAAATATCTTTTCCAATAAAATTGGTGGGTCCTCTCGCTCATAAATATTTCTTCTGTTCTGATATGATCAGTCAGTTTAGAGAGTGCACGTTAAATACATAAAATATGTTTTCTGACCCCTCCACCCACCACAAATGTATGTTACTTTAAAGTGTATTTTATGTATAAACTACCTACCTAGTTGGATGAAAGATTACTGGAAAATATAAATATTTTTTAACTATTTCATAGAATAGTTAGTTAACCAACCCCAGTGTATGCAGATCATTTATTGAATGAGTCAAATTTTGTGTGAAATTAGTCTACTGACCAGTTGTGTGTACTCGCAGTTGCTAAAAATAGATTCAAATTGTAATGTTGTATAATGACTCACCTTCACAATGCACTTGCATTATTAAATATTGAAATGAAGTCCAAAATTTTTTAAAAAAACTCTTACTCTATGGCATTAGGAACTTAAAAGTTCATTGCCTCATTTACAAAAGTATACCACCTATCTCTAACTTGAGCTACCTCTATACAGTCCACCTGATTAACACCCTCTCTCTCTTTGAGGTCTATTCTAATAAAAGAAAAGAGAGAAAATGGAGATTTGTAAAGAATGACAGGACATTTAGGTAGGAACATGTAAAAATAAGGGACAAACACAGTAAATGGACATTGGATGTGAATATATATAACTCTCTATAGGGAAAACTTATTTTCGCTTTATGAGGTAATTGGAAGAAGGTGCAGGAAAGGTGGCTAGAAAACATAAAAGGGAACAAACACAATAGGGCTTTTACAATGAAAAAACACTTTACAATGCAGGTAAAAGAGCTGCTTCTTGAAGAAAATTGATCATTACTTGCAAATTCCCTGACCTAGATTTAATTCCATCCTCTTTTAGGAAGATGCGTTGAGTTTTCCCACTCTCTCCTGATGAGTTCCAATAGAATAAAACCTTGGTTGGGGGATTGGGCGGCGACGATCAATTTTATTCAAGGGGCAGCAATTACCTCTTTGTCCAATGGCAGTAATGTAAAGTATGATCTGTGGTGTTCTTTTCATTGTAAAAGCCATATTGTGGTCGTGTCTGAATAGTACGTCTAAGGACCCTTAGCCAAATGCACTAGTTGCATTGGTGTAGACGTTTTAGGCCGGAAGTCATTTTTGATGGTGTCCAAATTCTCTTCAAAGTGTGGTGATGCATCCCAGTTAGCGCATTTGATACAAAGGTACATCGTATGTGCCCTAGTTCGCAAACTGGAATTAAAATGATGTGTTCTTTGTTAAGATAGATAGATTGGCTAAATTTATTTTTGAAGCGTGAAATCCCTGTTAAAAAGAAAAGGATTTTTAGTATTTTAAAGTTGACAAGTAAAACTATTTAAGAATAAATATAGCTTGATTTATATAGGCCCTAAATAAATAAATGAGGGAAAACAATTATTATATATAATATATATTTAATAATAGTTGTAAAGCATATCTATACCCTGATTTTGGTTGGAAGAACAGTAAATAAAATCAAAACATATTTCTTTTCAACCAAAATTTATAACATTTTCTTATATTATTTGTATTATTTGATAAGTATTGATAATATCTATAAAAAGTAACATCTGCAGATGACATGACTTTATGTATGAATATATTAACATTGTTTTAGTAACTTTAGTAACTAACTTCTACTGTTCTTCCTACTAAAATCATACTATACATATGATTTGCAAGTACTTTGGTATGCATGTGTTTTTGGCAGACCTTTTGGTATAAAGTTGTTTATTGTGTTGTGCAGTGATTGAATTAAGCAGAATGCCTTCAAACAAGAGATCTAA
This sequence comes from Timema douglasi, assembly GCA_901482245.1. NCBI lineage: Eukaryota > Metazoa > Arthropoda > Insecta > Phasmatodea > Timematidae > Timema > Timema douglasi. The sequence goes on along the minus strand of CABEEJ010000711.1, from coordinate 54,202 downwards.
GTTAAATTATGTTTAAAATCCTATAGGCATATTAATCTATCCGAAAATACGGTCACCTTCTTTAAAATAAAATTGATAGTTTGTAAACTTCTCTGAATATATAGCTAATATTCTTGTGTAGGGCCTATAAAATTGTTCTCTGTGATGGCAGTGAAAATACATGAGGGTGTAGGGCGCTGACTATTCAGTCTTTGTTCCTTTTATGTGTTTCTATCCACCTTTCTTGTACCTACTCCCAAATATAACACAGTTACTCAATTAAGTGAAGAGATTTTCTGTGTAGAGATATAAGTTGATTCTGATGTTATCCTGCCATCTGCATCTGGTTCTTCCCAATGACAAAACATGATAATTAAAACTGGTTTCAAATGTCGATTTAAAAGCATGAATTAACCTCTAATTTTCATGTATTCACCCTCAATTAACCACAGGTACTCTTCTATAGCTCTTTGTAAAACCGAAAGAAACTCATTGATCTCTTTTTTCTACTTGTATGGATGTTGTTTGTGAAATATGTAAATGGGGTGGCGAAAGGTTTAAGGAAGAACACAACAAAGAGAGTCGTACACAGATGGCCATTGGAATGTTAAGGTCAGCAAATGAGCAAACTTGATGTTTTTAAGGATAGGAGACAGATAAAAAAGGTATTGAAAATAAAAAGGAGATATGTTTACTGTTTTATTTGACAAAGGCAATAATTTTGGAATATAAAAACTTTTGTAGGCTATTTTACCTTGGAAGAAAAATGTCATATTTCCTTTTTCAAGATATTTAGTTACAGAATTATGTTAATAGTTTATTCTTCCTTATCTTTATAACAATTTACACTTGATGTAGAAATATATAAACCCTAATTTTTATAATAAGCCCACTTATGATCAACATTCATAAAAGAAACTAAAAATTTGGCATTTTAGAAATGTGTCATATAATCTAAACAATTATTTGAGTTATTCTAAAAAGTTATCAAACAAAAGCTTTCAATAATACTTCCTTTTGTACTACAGTATAATTTATCTGTATAATATTAATTAAAACAGGCTTCCTATTAAAATCAGACTAGTCAACATTAGCTCAAAAGTGTTCTATGTACTCTGTCTACCCTTAAGAGTAGCCTTTTATTAACAAGCTTTTCCATAGCCCTCTTTATAACTTAAGGCCAGTCTGTGTTGAACTTACAGGAGGGCTCAGGGGGCTATAACCCAGAAAGGAAAATATTGTAAATATATCATGCACAATTAACATTTAAAAAAAAATCACCACGGTAATCAAATTTTATTTTATTTCAACACATTTATAAAGGTAAGGTTTACCAGACAGGAAAGGGTTGGGGGCCTATACCACTATTTAAATAAAACAATATTGAAATAAAAGCCAGCAGCCGAACAACAAAGAATTACCTGAGGTTTTTTTTAGTGATCATTACAGTTAGCAGAGTCAAGGATATGGATATGTAGCATACTATACCTAAAGTCCATTAGTACTATCATTCATATACAACTTCTTTATATGGTGTTTAGTCTATAGTTTTCACAAGCCGAGGGTGGGGGTGTCTGAAGGGTTTCCATCCGCCACTGGCCATAGTGGAAACATGAAAAATGATGTTACCTTTCAGGGTAAACAAAGGGTACATATTAAAAAAAAGATCCTATTCTAACTTATTTATGTGATATTAGAGAGATGTCTTTCCCTAAGAATGTTAAGATAAGGTTAGCTTCATGGTGGGGAGCCTTCTGGCAACTGAAGGTCACATCGCATGTTGTTTCACGGATCTCTCATAAGGCCATACACCTCAAGAACAATAAATATCTCAAAAAATGTATTGTTAGAGTACGTTCCAATTATTATGTAATCACCTTTGGTTTTATGAAGCTTTGTTTATTTTTACTGACAAGGGGAAAGGGGGGTCAGAACCATGCTTACGTAAGACAGGCAAAATTGAGGGGAGGCTCATCAAGCTGCTTGGACTTCGGGCCACAATGAAGATGAGTGGCTGAACTAGTAATACGTGGAGAGCCTATAGAATTAATAGAAAGCCTGAGTTACTTGGCCCCCCTCCCCCCAACCCCTCAAAATTGAAACATAATAATTTAAAGTGTTGAGATGTGGATTCATGGACCTTGATCATCGAATTAAATGGAGTTTAGGGAGTTTTTTTATATATTATATTCATGTATTCACTAATACCTTTTTTATCACTTCAATTTAAGGTAAATTAATATTTTTAACTTTTATAATGTTATAACTTGTTTTAATTTGTTTTAATTTTACCCGTTCAATACATTTAAATTCTTTGTATACTGGTGGTTTAAATTAGGAGGGATAGCCAGCACACTTACCTTGGTGATACTGGAGTAGAAATTATTTAGATATAACACTAAAAAACACAANCCCTGGACTCCACAAACTCAACAATCTCTTGAAAACAGGTTTCCCCATACTGCAATCCTCCACCACTACACAACTTGTCTTCAAGGAACCTCCAAAAGTAACCTATAAACAACCTGCCAATCTACGCAACTTACTTGTAAAACCCAAACTGCCGGACCCCACTATTCAACCCGAACCCAAACAAATATCAGGTTCCTTTCCCTGCAACCGCACCCCCTGCAAAACCTGCACAATACATAAACCAACAAATTCATTCTCCAGCAACATAACTAAAATAAATTATCCTATAAAAGGCCACCATACTTGTGATTCTGAAAACCTCATCTACCAACTGGAATGCAACCAGTGTCAAGCACAGTACATTGGTCTCACAACAGAAACACTAAGAAAGAGAATGAATGGTCATCGACATGACACAAAAATGAAAAATAAAGAGAAGCCTGTAGCAGCACATGCCGAAACCCATAATTGTGACTTTAATAACTGTTACACAACCAAGGTGGTCAAATCCCTGAATAAAGCAATATGCAACCCTTCACAATTAAGGATATGGGAACTGGCCCATCAATATATCATCAAATCCAGACAAGCCCCCAACCTCAACCTTAGATAATTCCTCTCCTTCCTACCAGCACACTTACTATTAGATTCAATATAACATTATTCATAGTGCTGCTATCTATACAATGATTACATTCAATATAACATTATTCATAGTGCTGCTATCTATACAGTGATGTCATAACTGAAAAACAGTCAGCTGTGGACAGTCAACCTTACAGTTCAACCAAGAAATCAGTCTACTCTCCTGACCTGATGAAGCTGTCTGTGACAGTGAAAGCTTGTACTTAACAATGTGTTTGTGTTTTTTAGTGTTATATCTAAATAATTTCTACTCCAGTATCACCAAGGTAAGTGTGCTGGCTATCCCTCCTAATTTAAACCATGATTTAGCCTAGTGCTCTATACCACATAACCTCAATTTGTATACTGGTGTTAATTATCATATAATTTACATCCCTATGTTAATAATTACCAGCAATTTATAGATTGCACAAATATTATTTTTTTTAATCCTTTTAGTGCCACGAGCCAATCTGATGCGCTCCGCCTATTATCACCAATTACTACGAGGCGATCTGATCGGCTCCGCCTTTTACCCTTCAATGTTTCATTACCGAAGAGGTCGGCTCTAGATTTGAGCTAGTTCTTGCTTGATCTGATGGATACTGTATTAGTGTCATATCACTGGAAAGAGAACATTTTCCTAATCTATTTTATAAGGTTGTAAACAAAACCCAACCTTAAATAGATGTATTGGGATTGTGAGTTTAGTACATTTACAATGGGAGTGTCACATACTCGGTGTGTTAAGTGTAACACAAATTTATGTGCGAGCTGCATATAAAAACATAAGTGTGGCTCACATTCATGCTGATTTAAATAGTTTTCAAATGTATGGGTTAAATTTGAGTTTAGAAAAAATATACTATTTAGATTTTCATGTTATGTCATGTGAATGAAAAGATTTCTTTACTAATCCAAGTAAATAGGCGTAATGACTTTATAAATTTATTTAAATATGAAATTATTTAATATTAAAAGTTTTTATGAAAAACACATTCATTATATGTAGGCCTATTCATGAGGGAATCAATAAATCTTGCTGTAAGGTAAGTGATAACCGTCCAAAAATATCTAAAATAGGATATTAAATAAAAATGTCTATAATTACTTACTATTTATAATCATATATATTCAAAACTTTGTATAAAACTAAATGTACAGCAAAATAATATTGAAATGTAAGCCTATATATATATATTTAAAAAATATTTTAGTCAAAACTAGTTTTTAAAAACAAAACAAAAAAACACATTTCAAATGAATAATTTTAATTAAATGGTATTAATTTATTATTATTAAAGAACAGTATATACAGATTAAAATGATAGAAAAATCAAAATAATCACTTCATAAATAAAGTTTTGGCAAATTTTCTTGCAAACCCATACAAAAATGAGGAAATATCTGTGGCATTCTTGGCACACAAAACCTAAGAGGCCTCTGGCACTCTTTGCATACAAATTCTGGAATAGGCATGGCCTTAAATCGGTTCATCATCACGTCTTACCGGTTCATGCTTTTAAGAAAAATTACATGAAAAAAAGAAGAGTAATTCCTGTGAACAGATAAAAAAAAAAAGTAATATCTTACTTAAGCAAGAGGCGGGTTAAAAATGGCCAAAAATGTGCTTAATACTTGTCGGCCCCCTTATACATCGATGAAATAGATTAATAAAACAAGTTAATTTTCTTTTTAACACACATCAATATACAAATTTAGTGACAAAATAAAAATATATCACAATCAAAATATTTTATTTCTTCAGATAAAAGCATAATACAATAGTATAATATATGTACAAGAATAAAATGAATGGTACTAAACAATAAAAGTACTTTAACATATAATGAAACCTTGTAATCTAGTATTCATTCAATAACAAGTTGGAACATGTATTAACATATAATTAACTAACTTAAAAAATGCATGCCCTTTTTCATTAATAGCCAAAGTTTATCAAATAAAACCAACACAAGAGTGTAAATATTAATGGTGATAACTGATAAGATTGTAAAATATTTTCTATTTCACCCATTTATGTAATCCAACTATACTAGAACCCTGTTAATCCGAACTAATTGGAACTAAAGCTTATCCGGATTAGTAAAAAGTGGGAGGATATAGGGCCAAAATGTTTTCATTAGTTTTAAATTAAATTTGACTGAGTTGAATATAATTTTCATTTATTTAACTGATATATAACAGAATATACTTTAATTACCTTTAGTTATTAGAAAACACATTGTGTTGACTACATGTAAATATAAATAATTGTTATCAGATACAAGCATTTCTTACAATTTTTTTTTTAACTATGAGCTTATTATGCAATACAATATATTTCAATCAACTCAACTTTTTTCCCAGTTTGTCAAAAAGTGTGTTCAGATTATTAGGAATTTCGGACTACCAGGGTCTTAACGTGTGCATTTTATTAAAAGTAGTATATTTAGCTTGAGCATTGATGAAACTGCTGTTTTGGCTGCAATTTATTTTAAATGGTTCAAGCCCCAGTACACAAACAATGAATTTTGGTCTTTTAATAGAAGGGCCAGAAGTAAAGTTCATCCAGGTACAAAATGACCCATGAAGCTGTCCTGCTTGAGTATTGAATATATATCTAAACCTGGGCTCGAAAATTCAAATACTCACAGATCCCCGAAGAAAAGTGAACCCGCACAAAGACAAAAACTGAGCTTTTATCCTTTCAGTTACCAATTATTTTCCTTAATTTGAAAAAAACCATTTGATTATTTTAATCATGAATTTTGGGGTAAAATATTCAAACATTTTAATGCAGACATATTATTAAACAGATTATAATAACAAAAATGTTTAAAATATATTCCCATTTAAAGAACAATTAAGTTTAAAATAAAAAATGCAAACAAATATATTCTTAAAAATACACCAGCCAATTAGTATGAAATAAGGGTGCAAATTGAATAATTTTTAAACTAACAATTTTAGCAAAAAACAATCAAACACATGCCCAACAAGAAACTATAATAGACACAACCGTCTGTATTTTTATTTACATATTCTTACATAAATGTTAAATATAAACCACACAAACACTTAAATATCTCTACAAGACATATTTTTACAAAATAAGACTATAGTTTGTAAATGGAATGAAAGAGAAATAATGGAAGAGAAATTAGTTCAAATTTGTAGTCATAGCAAAAATGATATGAAGAAAAAATATTTTCATTGAGAATAGTCTTAACACAATATTAAGTCAAAAGCCCAACTAATGTAGATAACCACTATATGATATATGTACTTAATACTTATTTACACAATGTTTAGAAAACAATGTAATAATTGGTTTCTCATATGGTATGGTTTTTTTCTTTACTTGTTAAGCCAGTCATATTCAACATAAGTGTTTGTGGTAGCCACTCAACATCAAATTGTGTACACTATATTTTAGGCAGATTTTCATGCATCACAAGTTATTAAGATAAGAAAGTTGAAAGATCAAATGATTTCACAGCACGGTACATTTAATAACAGTACAGTCAAGTCAAATCAGATAAATTATGTGCACTTGCTAACAATTATGACTATTTGGAAATGATAAATTTGAAATGCTAAATAAGGAATGCTAACATTTAAGGTTCCGATAAACATAATTGTGTAATAAATCAACATGAATACTTATAATACCAATGCATTGAATCAAATCTTAAAGGTTCAACAAATACATTTTACTAAGCTGATTGTTTCAACACAACACAATGACAAAGCTAATTTTAGTTTACAAGCTCACTCATGATTTTTCTATACAGACATTATTTACTTCAGTTTTCATCACACTTTATATTCTGATGGACTAACATCACATTTCATTTAGGCCATACATAGCGCAAATAAGTTAGTAAATTTAATGAAACCAGAAGGAAAAAACAAATGACACCAGCCTCAACTTTTCAAAACAATCATTGACTTATTTTTATAGCCAAAAGCTCATATGTTATTTAAAGTTCATTCAAAAAAGACTTTCCACATTATAAATAATTAGTTTTTCAAACGGCTATTTTTTCACAAAAAACCACTGAAATATTTAATTACTAATGATTGTGTACCTCTTCTTTTTAATTTAGTAAGAGGTTAAATTTAATATGATTTGCCCAGTTTTATAAGTGTCACAAATATTTCTAAATACTCTACTTGAGATGCGAAATATGATTTTTTAAATTCTTACCAAGTGGCTTAGAAAAAATTAGCTAGGCCTATTTTATTTTAAAATGAGATAAAATTTCAGATTTATCAAATGGATGAAGTCGAAATAACTATTTAAAAATCACCTTAATCTACCCATTTAACATTTATTTTGTCATCTCAAGAGTCAAAGAATAAGACAAAACTTTTAGAGTAAAAATACAAGAACTGGAATCATTCTAGCTATAAAACTTCTAGTAATTGGTTCAAGTAGTTCGGCAAGCTACCACTTTGGCTTTTCAAACCTAAAGCCGGCTACGGGTGACATGATTTGGTCTGATATGACATTTTCAATTTCATGTTGGGTGATCTCAGGTAGCCAAGCCCACCTGACCGCCTGCTTTTAGCGCAATACCAACCATAGAAAGCAAATATCAACTGATTAAATCAGGTGTCAAGTCAGATCGTCTGTAGCCTGCTTAAGACAACTGCAAGTGATAGAAAAACACTAGTCCACACTTAAAGACTTTAGCTATTACCAATCGCTTCATAATTTAGAAGAATAATCTGTGTGTCCTATAAAATCCAAGCAAGTTATACTCTAGTATCACTCAGGTAAGAATGCTGCTGGTTTTTCCATCTAATTTAAACTTACAAGTTGTATTAAAAAAGTTATTATTTTAATATTAATGCATGCATACAATACCTTTTATAAAAGGCAATGTTAGCTACAATTAGTCAAACCTACACTTTTAGCTTGTAAACACTGAAGTACTTTTGAATGATTTATTAGACTTTGAAACGTTTCAAAACTTATTTCTATACGGATTTTGATAAACTTAGTTATTAATTTTTTACATATTTATATGTTTTGTAAATTTACACCTGTAGTTAACCCAAATTACAAAATAAAAATTACATTAACTTTTATCATAACAACATATATATATTTTTACAAACATACTATTTAACTATTGATAGAAATTTTTGATAAAATAATATTTTATTTACAAAAATAGTTATAAGAACCAAAAGTTACATCACAACAATATTTCTTTATAAACAACTACTGTACAGGTTTGAAAAGATTATTTAAGGCACTTAATTCTGGACTGGATTTAATTCAAAGTAAAGGAATACAAATATTGTATGTTCACACGGTTGAAGTGAGATAGTATGCAATTTTGTCCCTTCAGACCATATATTTAAAAAGTCTATTGGGATATTATGACAAGCCAGTGTGATAGTGCCTTCTGAGTATGGGTAAAAGTATTTTGATTTATCTACTTACTATTTAACTAGTTATTAATTACTCAAGTAAATTAATTTTCATACTTTCTAGAATAATTTTTAAAATTTGATAAGAGAATATTTTAGATAAGAATAGTTGAGTTAATAAAATATATAAGTCCTAGATTTTTGCTTATTACGCTGCATCAAGAAGTTAAACATGAACAAGCTCAAATAATTAATAACAATAACAAATTCATATCACTACACAGAACAAATTATCAATGATAGAAGTGTAATATGAAACATTCACTTAGATATCAGAAAGCTTTTATGATGTCAATCACAAACTGGGATTTTATTAGCAACTCTTGAAATAATAGTTTTAATCATAATTATCATTGTAATCCATTATCAACAGGTGACTTTATCAAATTCTTCTAGATGTATTTGTTATAATACCCTAAGTTGCTGTATTACTAGAAAATATTCTGCCCGCCAAAAGGAGTTATAATATGCCAAGAAATTTACTTAAATACCATTTGTACTAATATTGTAATACGTGGTTTATTCATAAATAGCAAGAAAAATCTACGTAGCAATAACACTCACTTTCAAGACGTTCCCCCCCAAAAAAATGCATCCCTATCTTAAAACGGACACAAATATAATGTTGATTAAAGTTTACAATGAGATAAATAAATTATAACTAACAATTATAGAGGCAGGCATGTGCCCAAGAAGCACAATGAAATGTTAAGATTTGAAAGACAAGGCAGAAGTTAGGCAGAGTTGTTTTATTTCCTAGTTGGCAGGTTCTACGTAGTTGGCAGGCAACATCCCCGACTGACCCGTCCTCTGGACCAATCCCGTCATCCAGCCTTCGTCAATCGGTGTGCAGTTGACAATCAGGTCGCCATCAATGAAAGATACCTCGTCAGAATCCTGGGCATCATAGTCATACAAGGCCTTGTATACGCGCTGTAAACAGAAAAACCATTTATGTTGTAAACATTTATAATAATATGTTTTCAATATTATACATTATCTTACATAATGTTAATGTATAGTTGTATATATAGACTCATAGAATAGAGGAGCAGAAGCAGTGAATTTTGACATTTTAGATGTTTTTCAAATTGGTGCTGTATAAATATGGATACATTGAGACAAAACTTTCTACAAAATATTTGTAGTTTGGATATTAACTAGGAATGGAACCCTCGAATCCTTAAAACATTTTTTTTTTCTTTCTATTTTCCAAGGGAAATTTGTTTTAGAGCTCTAATACTCAGAACTAATTACAATTATTAGATTAATTAATTTTTATAAAAAATAATATGGTATTGATTATTTGTTTTAATTTTCATTTATATTATTATCATAGAGGTATTACCAAGTGTTTTATATGTATGTTTGCATAACTGTCAAAAATGAAAAACTTAGTCAATAATACCAGAATGACATCTTTACTTTTGTGGATGAGTGTACCTTTAATATTTCTGGATAATCTATTAAGAAACTTAATCCTAGCAATAAATCTGATGGCATTAACCAATTATTATGGTAGCAAGAAAAGAAAAAGTGGTTTACCCCCATGGCATGCTGTTGTTTGTGAACAGGAGGAGCATGATTGTTGTAACCGCCACTAGAGGGTTTGTAGTCTGTGGTCAGCGAGCCATAGAAATCGTTGACCGGGTCCAAGTCTGCAATAGAGCCAACCCGCCGCGAGGGAGGGCTGGTCACTGCAACAGTCGGGGCCACAAAACACGTGTCATAAAATGTACATCCCTGATCTACCCCCTACTAACCCCTTAGATGAGCTTGCACCGCACATGTGGGTGTTACTCTCCTTATTATAGCGGACTATAAACAATCTCATTCTATATATGAACACACATACTTTGGAGAAGTTTAAACTTTAAGATTTAATTTGAAATGTTAAGGTTGGATAGAAGGTGACGCGAGAAAGGCCAGTGTTTTGGCAGTTTTTATGGCAAGACAAATAAAATATTGCTCTAGTACAAACACACAATATAATTTTCTCCACACTGTGAGTTAAAAATTACTTAAACATCGGTCGAGGGGTGTCCTGGAATTTAATAACAACTTTTCTCATCCTTTAAAAAGTTTCTCACTTAATTTTGTGGACATTTTTAAGCTACATTCTGGCAGGACTTTTTTTTTATAAAACAAATACCCTGGGTTATAGGTGATTAAAAAAAGTTTACAACATATTACTTTAAGATAAAATTTTTTGTAAAAATATAAAATTATTTTTAGAATTTTTAGAATTTAGAATTGCATGCAATGCTCATGGTGAATATTCAAGAACTGTGGATATCAACTTGTGAAGAAAATTAAACTATCTTTATAATGGAGCAATATTTATTTATTTTATACAGAAAAGTTTGTCCATAAACACTACAAATACACTGGCATTTTCTCGCATCCCCTTCCAACCCACCCTAATGTGATTAGATCAATGACCTAGGTTCTATACTGGAGTGAAATGAAATAAGCCATTGGCAATTATCTATTTATAGTTCCAATAATTTTAGTACTTAAGTGATATGCAATATGATATTTATTTATATTCGATTTCATGAGTTTAATATGTTATTTATCTAGTCTTAAATCAGAATAATCACAAATAACTAAACCTATTTTCATATCAAAACAATATACTAGTACAATTTTGAGGATTTTTTTAGTACTGTCTTTTACTACCCATTAATAATTACACTAATGGTTTTATGGATTGGGAAGGTTATATCCAAAGGAAGTGTGCCCACATTTGTGTGGAGGGAAAGTGAAAACGGGGTTGGAAAAAAACCCATTAGTACACCCGAATGAGATTCAAACTTCGATCTCCCCATCCTCAATAATCTAGTCTACTGCATGAGTAGCGTGTTAGAGTATGTTGAATGTATGTTTCAAACAAGAAAATGTTTTGAGAGACCATCATCGCAGTTATCTTAGTCTGTAAATGTGTTCATTAATAGCTAACAAATTAAGAAACCATGGATCTTATTTACAAAGAATAAAGAGGTGCATATTAAAATAGTTAGTTAAAAGCTTGCAACACAAGTACAATTTTAACATAAATTAAAAACCATCACTAAAAAATACTAATGGCCAAATGCATGCATTTGATAAATACTTCGAATGGAAATCACATCTATAATTGTGTGATAAAACTACAAAACCAAGAAACAGAGAATTAACTGTACAGTGAAACATTGTCATAACAAAACATTGCCATAAAAATCTAATAATAATAATAAATACAATCAATCTTTTTAACTTTTTTGTGGATCTTTCTTATAAACAATATATATAGCTGTAGCCTATCTCACTTTAAGGTGCCTTTCTTTAGAGCACTTTGCTAATTTTGTGCTTTTCAATCAGTGCTTGTTTTGCTGCAAAGAGGGAGGGTTTTCGGTTGTTTTAAGCTTATCAATACAGTATTGGAGATTTTTTTTAAAAATTTCTGCGTATTTTCTTTAGGCCTAGCGCTATTGCACACTTAATAAATGATAATGCAAATGTTTTAGGGTCCAGCCAGACTGACAAGTAGACGAGTGGATGGCCAAACTGGCGGGCAAGCACATGCATGAGTAGCAGATAGCTCTCGATAGTTGTTGACGAGGAGGCAAAAGTTTGAATCTTGGCTCAGTGAACTCAGGGTGGTTTTTGACAAGTGATTTATTGTTGTGGTTTTCTCTTCCTCTCTCCATGCTAATGGTGATTCTTATTTGTAAAGGCCTACTTTGATTATAATATTGAAATATTTTAACATATCAGTTTTACATGTTCATGGTTCATGGTTCATGGTCTTAACAATTAAATTAGGCCGTTAGTAGCAAGTGTGCCAAACCTATCGAGAGTAATAAAATTGTCAAAATGAGAAGTTTTCCAGCACTCAATGAACCAACATACAATATTGCCTAGCGCCTGTAAACTAGACTGTACCGGGTCGAGTGTGTGCGCGCTCGGTGTCTTGCTTGCTCCATTCTGGCCACCTCTCATTACAAACAATGTAAAATAGAAGAGCAGGAAAACCAGAGGTTATAGGATTTTAATATTTTTGGGGAGATGAGTTAGTGAATTTATTAGAATTTGGTTGGATTGTTGTAATTGTTCGTTGATGATAGATTTATTTTGAATTATAGCAGCTTGTATAAAAAATATTTTTTTCAGCAGTGTTTAATTTGGTGCCTTTGTGAGCAATGTGGAGGGGTGTCATGCATTGTTCTATAGGTTTAGGTTATTGGTTGGAATATTTGAGATGATCAGCAAATTTTGATTTGGCCCTATTGTGTATGAAATCTGAGATACGCTCTTTATAACGCACTTTAAAGTTTCGTCCAGTCTGGCCAATGTAGATGCTATTACATTCACACGTAAGTTTATAAACTCTGTTTTTTTTTAAATTTATCATTTTTGTTTAAATTGCTATTGTAAGATTTTTCTTTAGTGTGTTGTTGGTGGAGAAAGCGATGTTGGGATTATATTTTTCAATGATGTTAGTGATGCGATGGCTTTCAAGAAAGGTGTAAGTGAATTTGATCCGTTTCCCTTTATCTTTAAAAAGGTGTAAGTGAATTTGATCCATTTCCCTTTATCTTTAGAACAGTTGTAGTTTTCATTGATAAGAGTGGTACAGAAATTATGTGATTTGATTCTTTTCTTTTGGTTGTTTATGATTTTGTAGACGAGGGAGTGAGAATATCCATTGTTGGCGGCTATTGTTTTAATAGTGTTGAGCTTAGTTTTATAGTTGGATTTATTGAGTGGAATATTTAATAATCGGTAAACATCTTATATGGCCTACCACTTTCTTTTGATCCACACACTCTTCCACAATATATTTGCTTCGTCACTCAATCCACAATCATCTTCTCAACATGCCTAAACCAATGTGACACTTCTTTCACATTGACCTGTTGGATTTCCTTTCAAACCGCACTCCTTCAGTGCTCATTAATTACACCGTCCTTATGGGTTTTTCCACATACATTTCTTAGATATTTCATTCCAACCGCATTGATCTTGTTCTTAGGTTTTTTCCTGACAAAACCATGCTTCACATCCATAAAACAATGTTGGCGTTAAACTTTTATTAAGTCATCTTTGCCCCTTTCGATACTACTATATTCTTTGCAATAGTCTGCATACACCCAACTATTCTCCGAGATGCATTCACCTGTCATCAATTTCAGTATATATGTCTCCATTTTTACATAGCATTCTGGCCGGGTACACAAAATCATTAACTTTTAACAGTTTTCCATTTATACTAAGTTGACAATCATTCCCTAATCCAGCCTTATTAAAAACTATCATCTTAGGTTTAGAGACATTTATACGAAGATCTAATCAGTCTCTCACCACATTCAAACTATTTAATGCATTCTGCAAGTCACTTTCACTCTCAACAATTAATACAGCATCATCAGGTTATGACAGCACTCTCACATCCACATTGTCCATCTGCACCACAAACATCCCTCATACACTTATCCATGAATACATTAAACAACCATTGAAACATAATACAACCTTGCTTAACGCCCTGTTCAGTACCAAACCATTCACTCAAAGCTCAATCAGCCCTAACGCACGTTTTACTTCCATCATACACCGCCATAATTGCATTTACTAACCATGCTTCCACACCATACACTCTATAAAAATTCCATAACATACTCCTATTCACCAGATCGTACACTTTCTCCATAACAATGAATGCACAGTATACTTTCTTCCTTACTGCCATACATCTCTATCACTTGTTGCAATGAAAATATCTGGTCCATGCAATTACTTTTATAACGAGTTGTATCGCATTACGAGTGTTTTACACCACTTAAATTTCCCATGATAATTTTGTTAGCACTGTGTCCTACTACCCTTTCAAGTTATCCTCTTATGTACTATGCTACCAGCTTTGATGGTTGCATTGTCTAAGGCACTGCTCTTGAAATAGACAAATCTACCAATGAGTGGGATAATGTAGTTTGATCTCTGGTGTATTGGGGTTCAAAACCGTTTCCTAGTCTCTCCTAAATGAGGGTACACTTTCTCCCCTAAATTCAACCTTCCTTAACTCTAATCCATTAACGTAATTTGTAAATAGGCATATAAGTTGAATGGGTAGTAAAACAGTGTTAATAAAACTAATTATGTTAATGAGTTAAGGGTGAGGAAGGTTGAATTTAGAGTAAGTATACCCGCATTTGTGGGGATAGAAAGTAGTAAATCATTTAGGTAAAAACTGCCTCGGCACACCCGACAAATCAAACCATGATCTCCCCGTCACCGGCAGTCTAGTCTATTGCGAGAGTAGCACCCTAGGCTGACCGCACATCGTATCAGACAAGACAATTTGTTTCTTGAAAATACTTTCAATCACATGGAGTGGTGGTCGGTGTAAATATGGGGAGCGATGAATAAATAGCTGTTATTCTGTAGTACATAAAAGAAAACTTGATTGTGGCTGTTGGGTGCATCCAATTAACGCTTTAAGAGATTTATGTAGTTCCATAAACTAATTAAAATTTTCAAAATGGAAAATGCTATGAGAGAAAAAAAAAGCCCAAGGTACAGCAGCAGGGTTAGCAGTAAGCTCATAAAAACAAAAAACCACAAGGTACGGGGTACAGTCAGTGATCTCTATCATATTCTGGATGTACATAAACACACCCCTTACAATGGACCAAATCCAAATCGTGACACTAAAGTTTATTGACATGAAGTTTGTCATCTGCTTTCTAGCGAGAGGACAGTTTAACAGGTTCTTTTCAAGACTCTTGTGCAGAAACGTGTTTCTAGTGAATAAAGTATAATTGTTTGCATAAATTCATAAAAATTAGTGAACAATGTTGAAATGCCATATTGCCTTGTATGCGTATAAGAGATAAAGAGATACCCGAAGGTTTCCTTCTATCTTACACAATGGTGTGCAGATGACAGCTTGAAAATTTTGGCCGCAGGTTTCCATCCAGTTATATGGGTATGGTAGCAGATTTACAGTCACTACACTCACATGCGTGGAGGGAAATGTCTTTAGCAAAAACATAATTTCAGTGTCTTACGAACAGACGTCTAATCGTGACTAAAGCTCTTTTGCCAACAAATTGACATCAAGACTTTTTTATCAATAAATTTTGTTTGGTCAGGTGTGCGGCCAGCTCTAAACGATCTAGCCACCAAAGCAAGTTTACCGTTAATTAAAGGTTTTAAGTGAATAATATTGCAAAACTGATTTTAGAATTCCTACCAATTTCAATGAAACCTTCAATGTTGCCAGCTCTTTGAAAACAAGTGAATGTCAAACTATTCCAAATTTTTTCAAAGTCAGTTTCCTAAAATTGTTTATTCGGTCCAAGGTTAAAGGCTTGATCTTGACATTCTGGTCAATATTAATATTACACTTACACGGATATAAATGTTTGGTCTCGTTTGCTTTAAAAAAAATAATAGTTCTACATGCTGTATTAAAGTTACAAGGCTTTAAATTAAATTTCTCTGATTGCTTTTGGGTTTAATTTTCATCATTTGTTCTTTGCTTTATATACATTTCTTATACTGACCAAAGAACAGGAAAATGATTTAATCAAATTCAAGAGTTATTAATTTTACAGTTTGTCGACTTGTGATTACAAACTGACATGTTGCCGAGGCCACTATTTAATCCTCATTCCCCCCCTTGGAGCACAAAAAAAATTCACAAAGTTAAAAGTATTTTCCCTAGAAATACAAAATACCCAAATAAAAAAATAAAAAATTTGTAATTTTATAGAATATCTTTAGTATCAGTAAAATATGTAAAAATATCTCAAATTTAAACTGAAAACACAGTCCCAGACAACCTAATTTGCCGATATTTCACTTTTCACATTTCTAACTGGCAGGATTACAATATGTAACTAACTTATATACAAATCCAAGCTTTAGTTATTTATAAAAGTAGGTTCAGCAACATGTTCATGCAACAATAGATAGTTCACCTTGTCCAAGGGAAGCAATAAAGAGCACCACCATCTCTTGTGGCGAATATAAACTATTTCAATACATATCTTCACTGCTCCAAGTTAACACACATGTTATGAAGGGTGTGATAATATACTGCAAAAAGCTCTTATAAAGGCAGGTGTGGTGGAGATAATGGTTTATTTTCCGGTCAGTACAGTGATAATTAATAAAAAATTACCTTAACACACAAGAATTGTTACTAAAAATAAGCTATATTAAAGTGTTTAGGCAAATTGTGGAATTTTTAATTACCTAAAACCTCATCAAATCTTTCTAGTTTGGTTTGATTTTAGTTATCTAATTGAAAAATATCAAATTCAAATTGATAATGATGGTATCTAAGAATGGCACAAACCCTTATGTTACACCTCAAAAGTTAAATTGGCCATTTCGTGAATCAAACAAATTTTTTCCCATTCCATTAATTGGCTTCTTCACTTGTCCATTTCAAGAACTGGGCAAAAACTTGTTTGGCTCATTAATTGGGTAGCATTTGTGCTGCCCAGTTCATGAACTAGCTTTCTCAGAAATGGGCAACTCCAATCGTTATCCAATTCATGAACTCTATGCATTTTTACCCGGTCTGTGAACTGGATAAGTGAGGAACAGGTTGGTTCTTTAAGTTGATTTAACTTTTGATCATTTTTGAATGAATAAAAATAATTTCTATAAGCTAGCCCCTTGAAACTTGTTTTGTGCACCCCAGCTTACAACTCATCCAGGTTATGCACTGTATGAATAAGGATGAGGCAGCTAGCTATGATTTTAGCGGGAGTGTATCCATTTGTGTGGAAGGAGAGTGGAAAACCATTTAGGTTAGGCATGAGCAAAACTTATTGGGCTCGCACACAAACAGTCAGACTGTCAGTCCTAAGAATGACAGTATGCATCAGTATTCACAGCGACACCGTATAAGGTCAGAAATGTTTTGAATCAAATAGGCCTATTTAAATATTAAATTTGTTATAAATATTATAAAATCTTCAAAATTATACTGTCAATTATAATAATGGCTTTATGTATGCTTCTGCCTTAAAAAGTTAAATGAATCAAAAGTTTTATGTTTGGATTCAAATTAATTCCATCAATGCTGATTCAAATATTTTTAATATCAAGATTCAGAATTTTGATTTGAATATGAATCCTAGCATGGTTCAAATTCAGTTGAAAAATTCTAAAGCTTTGCACAGATTTAATCTAAGAGGGAGAGGGGGACTTCAGGACATTAGGCCAGGAGTTAAGCCTTGATCTCCATAAAACTAAACTAGATGAGAATAATATCTATGTATACGTGCTATCCTTTATATTAGAGTTAATGCAGTTTATATGTTTAGAATCACAAATAATTATTCAAAAAGAGTTTTATTCTTGTGGGTTTTTTTCCCCCAAATAGAAACAATTTCATACCAGACATTTTAAATTATGTCAAGATAAGGTGTCCGTGTTATTGATTTAATTATGTCCTTAAAGTAACTTGACAGCATGCGTGTCGAATTTACGGGCGGCCGTTCTTACGAATTTCCCCAAGCCTAGTCAATTCTATCGGGTCTTAAATTTAAATCAGCATAAAATCTTTTCCCGTGTTTTCTTTGTGTTTGGTTAATGATATGCATTCCTTGGACTGTTAGTTCCGAATTGTGGTCATAGAAAGCATATCACTGCACATCTGAGTGGATTTTTTTTATAACTAGAACAACCTTGCATTTCATCCTCCAAGTAGCTCAAGTTCAGTGATTCTTAAAGAGAAGAATATCATGCACTTCTGTTTCCTGTGTTTGTGCTGCATTGACAATCTCGAGGAGAAAAGGTTTATTTGATATAATCAAATTGCATAAATAGTGAATTTAGCTGATGATAGATGACAATGAAGATGAAATATAGGAATTGGTGGAATTAGTGATAAAATATATAATCCAATGTAATTTACTAAAGTGAATGCTATGATATTTACTAAGCCTATCTCACACATGTTGACATGAAAGTATTTTATATTATATGGTCTAAATGTCTCTTCAGTTATGAATAATGTGTTTGAATGATAAACGCTTGAATGGTTGATTATATATAAACTATTATATTTTATAATGTATGGACTACGGTATATCATGACATTATCTCACAGTTAGGCCTATAGTCAATCAAATTTATTTATAGTAAATATATTTACAAATCAGTTAACATATAGAATTTGAGTTATTCAATATGAGCCTATACGAACATTTTATTGTACACGACAACACCTATCATCTTAATCTACATAACTAGCTGATTTTTGAGTTTATTGTTTAGCTTTTTTATGACTTTTTACCTTTTACTCAAAACCCTAATAAGAGCTTTTTAAAAGATATCACAATAGATTAATTATTCAGAATATAGAAGAGTGTTGCTCCAAACTGTTCTTAGAATTTTTTTAATTCAATATGGGGCTACGGCAAAATTAATTTTTAAAAATTCCTAAAATTGTCTGGCTTCTGAGGGTAGGTACATAATCTTGGCCCCGTACTGAGAGTGTTAACAAGATATACAGTTATTTAAGTATCCTCATATTAGTTAGAAAAACTATCCTTAACAGAGTTTTCTTACAAAACTTAAGTGTAGT
This sequence comes from Timema douglasi, assembly GCA_901482245.1. Taxonomy (NCBI): domain Eukaryota; kingdom Metazoa; phylum Arthropoda; class Insecta; order Phasmatodea; family Timematidae; genus Timema; species Timema douglasi. The sequence goes on along the minus strand of CABEEJ010000711.1, from coordinate 35,148 downwards.
CAAGTGTTTTAAGATATTCATAGTATTGAGTTTGTTTTAACAAGATTTCACTTCAAAATTAATTATAATAACAGAAAGTTAGTTACAAAATGAATAACTAAATATTAGTACAGTTTTAAAAAAAAGAACCAACTCACCAAATAAAAACATTTTAGAAAACATTCTAAATAGAATTTAGTAAGGAGTGATAATAAATGTGGCTAGGACTTAGATACAACTCAAGATAAGCACCCAATAATATTATAAATAAGTAAAATAGATTAATTTAAAAAATATTTATAATAAGAATTGAATGACTTTAGTTTAAAATGTCTTTTTGAATTGTGCTTAAAATTATAACATAGTGTCATATAAAAAAATTAATCTAGTTTACTTATTTATAATATTACTGGGTGCTTATCTTGGGTTGTATCTAAGTCCTAGCCGCATTAAATAGAAACATGTTAGTGAGAGTTGACTAGAGAATATTATTGTGTTTTTTAAAAGCACCCTAGAATAATTAAGTTGTGTGTGGTTTGAGCAGCAAAAAGCTTCATGAAAGAAAGATATACACATCTTGGGCACCGCTCACACAGTTTCAACTTGGCGAGCAATGCATTGTGTTGACGACTGAAGACCATGCAATGATCATTTCCATTGAGCTGGTAGTAAAGAGAAGACTTTATCAGGGTAGATAGTCATGCTAGTGTACCTGGTCCCCTGTCAGATGTGTAGATGACTGTGGAACTTTGCCTGGCTGAGTAGGGGGAGTTTCTTGGTGCATCCACCAAAGGGTCGTAGTCTGCAATCTTTCCTGGGGTGTGATGATGATGATGTTGGTGGTAGTGGTGATGGTTCACTGGCTCTACTACAGGGGGTGGTACTGAGGGGGGAGGGGGCATGGGACCATCTTCTGCTGATCGGGGAACACACAACAGTTAGGGTGTTACAAGGAGGGAAGGTGTGCTCTAGCTTAGAAAACATGTCACAGTTTACTGCAGTGGGATACATCACTAGTTCGGTTAAGCAACAAATCAATCAATCTTATAGACAACTATCTAGCAATGGAATGTTTATTTTGGAATTTAAGGTTTAAGATACTGTCTCAAAGTCTGATCAAATTTAATATAAAGGGCAACAAAAGAAAAAACTACTTAACATAATATTTTATGTCAAACCAATGCATAGAAAATATGACCTGTTCTCAAATAAAGGCTTCAAAACTGGGATGACAACCAACACAAAACATTTACTTTCACCATTTTCAATAATTAGGTACATAAAATAAGATCTAAAGAGGGAGAAAAAAAAGTTACAAATGATATCCATTACTACACTGTTTCTAAGCAGTGAAGACATCTTAAGTGAGCCTCCAAAGCATGATCACATACAGGGGTTAAAAGTGCTTAATAAGTCTCCTACAGACAAAAACCAAACAATCACCACTTGTGCAAACATACAATTATCACTAATCCAACAATACAGGATATAATGTTTTTGTCAAGTTTTATATATGGTTATTTTAAAACATTTCTAGTGATTTTTTGAATGTAGTTATCAATAATTGGAGGTTTTTTGATTTATAAAGACGTATTATTTGATGATTCCCTGGCTATATCCCTCTAATTTTTTCAACAGTGAAAGGTAGCAGACATACCTTGCTGGATTCCACTAAGGTGTAGCTTGTAAGAGTGGAAAGAAAAATACACCAATGTAAGATGAGTTCTTCATGAAGTACATTTTTAAATTTATTTAATTCAATAAAAAAAATTGTGCTAAATGTTTAATAACAAAATAGTGATATTTGAAAGATCTTTACACTAATCAATGTTGTAATATTTATTATTGCACTACATTCTATTCTCATCAGATTTCTGAATTTAGCTACATGGGAGGAGGATAATTTAAATTACTCGCATTAGCATGGAAACAAAGGGGGTGTGGGGGTGCAGTTAAGGGGGAATTTAGATAACACCACTGGGCATGGATTAGTTAGAACAATGACCTTTCCATAACAAACAATAAAATATTTGTTCGTGTTTTAATGTGTCAAAAATAACTAAAATTTAAAGCCAAAATATAATTAATATGTTTTTTAGCTTTTTTTAAATTTGATCAATTTTTATTTCCTTCCAGTTTGAGTCTTATTTCTTTTAAGGTGGTTGTTAGCAATGTGTATAGTAATAAGAATGGAGTTTGATATGTTTGGGGCTTATTCATGTATAAGTGACCACCACTGTGGTTTAACGATTCTCTACATATCCTAAAGTCCTGGGTTCAATCACCGGCACTTCCAAACTGTATCTGTGAAACGGTGGGTCTGGAATGGGATTAAACTCAGCCTCGTGAGGTCAAATGAGGAGCTACTAGGGTAAAGAAGTTGCATCCCCAGTTTAGAAAAACTGAAATTAATGGCCGGAGGCCTTGCTGTGCTGACCACATGACATCCTCTATCTACAAAATGTTGCCACTACCATCGCTAAAGGTGGTGGCCGCTCGGTCAGTATAGCTTGCTTGCGGGCTCAAATCATGGAGTATTCATATAAGTAAGAATATAATCTAGTTATCCGAAGAAGGATAAAATAGTTTCTTAGTGACATATCCTTTAAATCCTAAAGAATATTTAAGTTTCATAAAACAAACATTTTTCTGAACCATATTTTTTAATAACAGAGTTGGTAATCAGTTTTTTTATTAATTCTGCTTATTAATTGCTTAGCTTAGCTTTATTTTATGACAAACTTGGAAACCGCACACCAAACTAATTCAACACACACAAAACTACACACATAAATATAAAAACATACAAATCTACTAATTACCATGAGCTAGAAATAAGACTATTTAGGGGTAATTTGAATTTAGTGTATAAATTACACAAAGACAGAATAGTTAAAACCAAGTCAATATAAATAATGCATAGTAATAATTGTTGTAGAGCATTTAAAGATACTCAATTTGTAGAGCATATTCTATTCAAAAAAGTAGGATAGTTTAGTCAAACCCTAATTTAAAAAAAAAGATTGTTCCAAAGAGGTAGCCTAGAATAACAGTTATTTTAATAGCAAAGTTAATTCAGCATTGTTAAAACCGCACACCCTACAGACTCAAAATATCGAGACTCTTGAATGAAACCACCGAGTTTTTTTCTAAACTTTATTAGGGCAAATGTTGGTGCATTTCCCCTCAATCACCTATTCATCACCCCCATTGGATTAACTCATTAACTACTCTAGTAAAATGCCTCCATCTTCATCTATTCATCTACCATTCTTCTCCTCTCACTTCCAAACTTTCTGTTATCTGCTTCACATTTCTTTCTTGGCCTGTCTTGTTCTTTTTCCTACATACTTCATCCCCATCATTCTCTTTGATATTCTCTCCCTTTCCATCCTCATTACATGCCCATAGCATCTTAGTCTTATTTCCTCTACTATCGCATGTATTCACTGTACCCCTTCTCTTTCCCGGATAACTTCAGTCCTAATCTTCGTCTACTGAGTGTGGTTTTTCCTAAATAGTTTCCCACGCAAATTAGGATAGATTACATCTAAAATTATATAGTTATATAAACTGAGCAGGTACTAAGACGTGGTGATAATAGTTTACGTTTACAACATTATAAAAGCAGGTACAGTCAACTCTGGTTATAGTTAACTCGGTTGTAGTGAACATTCGGCTACAGTGAACCTAAACTTTAGTCCCAACCCACATACATTTAAATGTGTGTTAAAAATGTGTTTATAATTAACCCTCAATTTCAGTTTTAGTGAACAGAAATATTGAAACTTTCAATAAGAAAGGTCATTCTAACATCATAATTCTTTAAAAACATAACTTTTTGGTTGTTTAAACTTGAAGACACCAATTCTCTACCAGTTATTGAGTAGGTAGCACAACAAAGATTGACAAAGTACGAATGTGGAGGGGGAAGGTTGAGCTCAAACAGTCAGTGCACTCATTGACCTGGCTTGAGTTTTTATACCTTTGTCAGTGGCAAGTAAAGGAAGACAGTCTTCTAAGTTGTATTTGTAAGACATGAGCTATAGAACAGTCTGTGACCATTTAGTAATGATTTTCACTAATCCCTTTCTTCGAGAGGGTACATGAAACTCAAAAAAACTCAACTTTTCTAATCAGTTTAGTTTTTTAAATGCATGAATAGTGTAGAATCAAGTGTGGGAAAAGCACAGACTCGAGAGAAGCACCTGTAAAAAATATTAACCAACAGTATACACTAAACAACAGTATACAACCGATTTTTTTAAAGATTAATTAATAGATTTTAATAAAGAGTGATTGTATTTGAACTCTATTTTGTTTGTCACTAACTCACTACTTTCAGATTTTAAAATATCTGTTTTAGTAAACTTGAGACATAGTGAGCAAAATATCAGTCCATAGAGGTTCGTTTTAACCAGAGTTGACTGTATTCTACAAATCTAGTCCAATAACTGAAAAACATTTACTTTTGAGAAACAAAGTCATTAAGAATTGTGAAATCATTGTTTACAATGGTTTCTGTGACATGCTGTGTTGAAGGATTTTTCAATGAAAAGATTGGAATAAATGTTTCAAACTAAGGATTAACTTTAATTTATTTTGTAATTTTATTTTTAAATAAATAGCTTCAAAAAGTCCTGGTATTCAGAAAATTAAAATTAATTCTTTCAAAGTTTTTAAATCTAAAACCTCCCAAAATCAAGTAAAGTTGTATAAATCAAGATTTGAGATATAATTTTATATATGTGCTTTTTTTTTTCTTTCTTAACAAAAGGTTAATTAAGTAGGTACTTATTTCTTTACTTGATTTAACTATTATCCAGTTGTTACCTTAAGGCATTTCGTGTAGTGTCAAATTCAACGGTACATTTCCAACAATAGGCATTCTACTCTCTGGTGCAACGCTGCTGAATAGTGTTATGGTGGAGGGGACAAATGGGGCAGCCTACTTTTCAAACATTTTTGCCAATGCCGGCATTAAATAATGTCTTCAATACTAAACTTATAAGAGGTTTGGCAATGAAGGACAAAACTTCCCTTTCTTTTCTTCTTTCCTCCCCTTTGATTAGACTGCCCATATATTATCAAGATCACTCACCATCACTTGAGCCGTCTCCATCTCCATTCTCGCCAGAAATAGCCCGCTTCTGCTCCATGGCTGCCTTCTTTTCCTTTTCCCCGTGGTACACAGCGTTGCTGCAATTAAAACCCGTACTATCATCTCGCTGGCTCAGTTTCAACCTGCCCATATTTGGGGTCTTAGTTTGAGATCAGGTGATGTCTATATGAGTGTGAGAGAGGCATATTCTTACTCCTGATACAAGCTTGTAGTATATCAGACGTGGACTCAGAAGTGTGGATTGAATTTCATTTACTGTAACTATATATCTATGAGCAAGAGATCGCTAGAGTTTCCTTGGAGCAAACCTAAGACAATTAAAGCAATATAAGAGGAGAGATCATGCTAGCTGTTCAATGGAGGGTTGGTGGGTTAAACGTATTTAAGACAGTTACTGTGCTGAGATCTTTGTTTACACTACTTGTGTCATATCCTTAAAATTGAAAAATGGCATGTGGACATGGAAATCTAACCCAGCTCAGTAAGCCAACACTCAAACCACTGAGTTATATCATAAGTTATCAGGTAGCACAGCCACCTCTGACTCGGGAGGGCTTTATGCTGCCAATACATCTATACGCGGCTACAGCCATAATTAGCAAATATAATAGCTTGGCTATTTAATATATAATTGAGTAATGTTTCGCTTGGCCTGGTTTATATGATCTACGGGATCAAATGATAGTTATGTTCACTAGGCTTATTTCTTCAGGGAGCTTAAATATGATGTAGTAAAAGTAATGTTTGATAAAGTATCTAAAATGTCTATTAAATTTCAATTCCATATAGGTATGAAATATGTTACTTTAACACCCTCTGTTCAAAGCTCTTAACCCAAGGAAGGATGTTTTAATAGCTCAAAGGCACACACGTGGCCACTCGATAAAACAATACCCTCCCTCTTTCCCCTATACTGTTCCGCAGTCAACTGAATTAAGAGCCGACAACAAGGGGGAGTAATTTAAATTGCCCAAATTAATGGTTCTGAGAGCAATATATCAAAAGTCAGAAGACAAGTATTTATGACCATGTCTCACTTCAAGATTAGTAGAACCATCTACTTAGTTTAAGAACCTAAATGAACATATAGTGTAAACATAGTTAACCTAAGTCTTTCAAAATAGCCTTGATCATTGACGTTATATTTTAAAGCAATTTAATAGAAAACATTTTAAGATAATTTGAACATAAATTTAGGTTTTTCAAATAGAACTCAAAATAAACTTATAATTGAACAAATAGGTTGTGTAAAGAAACTAGCCCATCAGCAAGTGACCAAAAAAGGCTAAAATGTTTTTCTTGATTATGATTAATTTTGTTAAATATTACACAAACATTTCACTTGATTAGAGCAAGATTTGAGCAATGAAATGTTTCTTTGGAAGCAGCCAATGGTTGTCAAATATTTTATTTTTTAAATTGAAAAATGACACCTGGATATGGGAATCAAACCCGGGAACCTTGCCTTAGTATGCCAATGCTTTAACTATTGAGCTATCCAGGAATCGTCCTGTGCACAGGGTCATATTTTAAGGCAAGAGTCTGTGATATATGTGCAGAAATCATCGGCTACATATGAGCGATCAATTAAGATCACGAGCTATCAGATAATGCAGCTACCATTCACTCGGCAATTGGATCTTTGTTGCCAATAGTACAATTACAGCTGTATGAATGCACATATCACGGAGTAAATATCCAAGCTATTATATTTGTTAGTTACAGCTATATCTGCATCTAAATATCATATTCTTTAAATTGATGTGCACATTCATACAATAAATGTAATTTTACTATTAGTGTCGAAAAGTCAACTTACGAGTTGATGGTGGCTGCGTTATCTGATAGCTTGTGATATTAATGCATTATATATTTGTAGCCGATGATTTCTCTAAGTTCATCAAAGATTCTGCCTAAAATTATGAGTGGAGAATGACCCTAGCCAAGGAACGATTGCTAGATAGCTAAGTGGTTAAATAAATGGCGAAGTAAGCCAAAATTCCTGGGTTAGATTTAAGGAATATGATATTTAGATGCAGCTATAGCCGTAACTAACAAATATAATAGTTTATTTGTAAAATGGCCAACAAAATTTCCCAAAACATTTTATGCAAACTGTACCCATGAGTCTGATTTGAACATCTAAGTGATATGAAGGTCACATGTTTTGCCTCTTACCTGATTATCTTCGAGTTTTGTTTGATACGTAGCGTCTCTGGATCATCTGCAACTTGGGTGAACTTGCCTTTGGCCTTTTCAAATTCTGCGTGGTACTTTATCTGGTGAGCAAAGATATAAATTGCAAATGTAAAACTCATTCACAGCGTGTATGATCTTGGATCTTGCAATGACACTTCACAAACAGAAAATAAATAGTATTAATAACAATAGCAACTAAATAATAATTTTTATTTTTTGTTTTTAATTGTATGGCACATTTGACTAGGAGGGACTTTTTACGACTGGGTTTGGTCGCCCGTATGTAGACTATTAGCCGTAAGTGTTGCCCAGGGTACACCGTAAGAGGTTGTCTATGCGTTATACCCGCAATGAGATGATGTGATGATAGTTATTATGATGTTGTGGGGCCGGGGTGAGTCTTAACCTAACTTAAACCTAAGTAACCAAACCTTCCAAACCCTGTCAACGGTTATAATCATTCCCCTTAAGAAAAAAATACCTAAGGCACCAGTCAGGAATCAACCTCAGGACCCCTAGGCTTGAATACAGGTGCACAGACCACTACACCACGGTTATTATTTTAATGTGGCCTTTATACACAGCACAATTGAAACACCTAGTTTAACACACACAGCCCCAGTACCAATTTTATATCATCTGGACCAGGGACACACTCCCTTGGAAATATTAATTATTTTAGGCTTTTGCTGCTGGAAATTAATTAAAGTATGTAAGATGTGCAGTCAACACTTATAGTCCATGGTGGTGGACTAATAGTAGGACTATATTAACAAGAAGTGTACATTGTGAATAAGAATTGGTAAAAGCTGAAAACACATGATAAAATTCGATTTTCAAATCCATGACAAGACACTGTCACAAATGCACAAATATTTGGTGTTTAAAATATAAAACTTGTGTTTGCATGAATACCTGCTATTTCCTAATCTGGTTGAAAGATAAAAGGTGTGAAAGGTGGGAGACAGCAGAGAATACAATTTTAGCCCCAGGACAAAATGAAAGCAAAACTCACATTTGATTGAATTTTTGTATTTTCTGCAATCCTCTTTAGCTCTGGTGTTTCTGCCATTGTTGTTGCTTTCGCCTTTGGAATATGTCTGCAGAAAAACAAAAAACAAATATTTAAGAAAATAAAGTATAATTTTATAAGTGAACTATACACATAATCTAATCTTAAACATCTAACATTTTTGGTTAGCCATACATTCACAAAATACACAAAATATAGAAGAAATTAAGAATTTTCCTAAAAATATTCTACTTTAGAGAACTAAGTTAAAGGAACAAAACAGTTTAATTTTGGTTAGTAGAGTTTATAAAATTTAGACATCTACCTATTATCAATATGGTTAATATTAGATTTATATATAAAGAACTAGCATAAAAATTATTAGGTTACAATTTATAAAGAACAAAGAAACAGTTAATTATCAACAATGTTTGAATGGCATGATCCTTTCTCACAGGACCATTTTTAGAAAATATAAGGTCGGAGGCGCAAAAAAAAAAACTGAGGGCTCCTTTGTACAGCAGTTTTCAGTTTTAGCACTAAGCCATTGTAATATATTTATACATACTCGATACTTATGTTACCTAATAATTTCTCGTGATTTATGGAATATTGATCATCTCATTAAATGAATGTATAGAAAAATTAAAAACATAATATATATTATTTATTTAAACGAGTAATTTATCAAATTAGAAAGGGACTGATACTTGATACATTAATACAATATTTTATACAATAGTTTGAATATTAATTCACTCATAGCAAAGTAAATCAGAATAGGTAATTAAAAGCTGACCCGCTTCGGTGGCCGCATGGTCTGACGCGCTACTCTCGTGTTAGACTAGAGCTCTCAAAGATGGGGAAATTTGGGTTCGGTCCTGGTCGCCTGCACCGAGGGTAGTTTATCTTAAATAGTTTTTTCACTAGCCTTTCACAAAAATGTGGGTGCACATCCTCTCAATTAAACCTTCATAATAATGGCCCATCAGTGTAATTAGTACATGGGTGTATAACCCGAATGGGTAGTAAACTGCGGGGATAAAAAAAAGCTCACTCCCACATGTCATCTTGGCCATCTAATTTTTTAACACATGTGTTTGTGTTATACATGTCCTGGTTAGTGCTTGATTTTCATCATTAATTCTTCATATATAAGAAACTTATTAATGATTCCTTATCGATAGGTAAGTTTATATAAAGTTTACCAGTGAGTCTAAGAAATATGACAAGCACTCGGTTTTTTAAAACAACCATTGTGTTGTGTTAGTGTTTCAAATATTGAATAAGTCACATTATTTTATTAATTCCTTGTTGTTGGTTTAATTTTTATAAACTCAGTCACACATAAGGAATCTGTAATAAGCACCTAATATTTGAAGTACTAACATTGAAAACCTAGCACTAGTGTAATTAAGGTGGTTTTAAAAAATAAGGTGGTCTAATTTTCCCAGGCTACCCTCGCTGTATTCCAGCCAAGGGTACCTTTAATCAGATCATGGCAGGTGTAAGCTTTTAGAACATACAAAATTGTGTTTTTTGCAGTCAGCATACATATGTATCTGGGTTTGGTTCACATACACACGTGTGTGTGTGTTTGTGTGCGCCGCGTCTTACCGGGCTATCCGCCCCCACGATTAGTATTCACCCATAACTATTTTTAAGACATGAGTAGTTTGAGAACCCCCAGGCCGTGCTTTCAGGAACAGCGTGTTGTAGCGAATGATGATGTGTGTCCAGGTGTGTGTCTAGGATGTGGGTTAGTCCTCACTTTCTACACCCATGGCTGCAGGCAGGGAAGATAGATGGAATATAAAGATAGATATAATACGTGGCATGACCGAACTGGAGCAACCATCCCATGGAGTTTAAGTTTAAAAAAAAAGAAGAGAAAAGGGGCAGGCCACTAAACAACCAACCTTCTTCCTCAACAGGAAACATCTCGTTAATTCAAATGTGGAGCAAGCCATTCTTTACTAAATATGAATCTTGGTGTTGATATCGAGAGTTGATGTTATCACACAACTTACGTTATCTATTCGCTGCTTAGTGTCACGTGTATGGGTATTGTGATGATAATAATAAATTAATACTTTTTCTTTTCGTCTTCAAACACTTAGGACGTATTGCTTGGTAACACTTGATCCTGATGATTATACTTTGGTTGTTTACTTCCTAATACATCTTCACAAATTTCCCGGCCGGGATTTAAACACATGCCGTCTAGAGACAGTTAGAAGCGCTCGGTCCTGGTAGGACATGAATACTGCTCGACGTGATGAGTTGGATAGCGTTTGGTTTAGCGCATGTTAACCATGTTCTTTTACTTAGGTCACACATTTAAAGTTAATATCATGACCTAAGATATGTTCGTAATTTGTTGACAGATTCATGCTGAGGAAATGTAGTTGCAAGATGGACAGGAACACAGAATGGAGCTTTCCTGATACAATACATCAATTAGTGTATCGTCGTTACAATATTTAATTTACTAGTACAAGTATTAAATTTATCCTTAGTGAAAATAGATCCATGTACAGTGACGTGTCCACGGCACAATATTCAGTAGAGCTTCATTATAATGGACTAATAGGGGCTGAAGGTTGTCCGTTTTAATGAAAGTCTGGTTTATAACAAATAATTCTTATAGGGCTGTAATGCAGGAGGGTGTACATCAATGAAAGTACAGTAGTTAGCTATAAAAAGTGTTAATCATTTATCAAATAAAAAACACCCTTCAACATAGCCTGAATTGAAAAAGATGTGTACGTATACACTCTATTAATCTTTAGAACAAGAAGGTCCTGGTTCATGTTGATTGTTTAAATTCGTTGGGTTGGGGAAATAATTTATTTTCTGCTGGGTTTGTTTGCTGCTTATTTCTTCAGTTAATAAATAACTGATGGAGGTGCCGTAAGTGTTCATAATATACAAACACATTTTCATTTGCCGATTGTTCAACATATTGAATAACAAAATTTAAATGTTCTTTCACTTTTCTCACCTTAATCGTAGGCTGAGTAGTATCTCCTATCTCTTCTTCCTCCTCTTTGTCCGAATATTCTGCTTCTTCAGTTACATTGGCGATAATTTCTTCTTCAGTCAAAATCTGGAAGCCAGGGTCATCTTCGTCTGCTTCAAGTCAGGCCTCCATATCATCCAACGAAACTGATTCCTCTCTGCGGAGTGTCACGGTAGTCTTCTATCTCACAATGTTCTACTTGTACAGTTATTCCTTCATTATCCGAAAGCCTTTTCCATGCCCTTCCCAAAGTCGTTTGCTGATGCAGCGAAAGAAATCAAACAAAGTTGTGGATCGAATGTTGCATGACTTTAAATTTTGAAGGGTCTTTTGCCCCCTCCTGTCTTCTTCATCAGCGGATGGCTCTTCAACCTCTAGGATTTCACTAAGAAAGTTTCTTTTGTACAGCCGCTTTGCGGTGTATATCACACCTTGGTCCATGGGCTGGAACAAGGATGTCGTGTTGGGTGACAGGAACATACACTTGATCTTCTTATCTTTACTGCAGCGTTTGTTCTCATCAGTGTCTGTTGGTGCATTATCTAAAGAACAGGACCTTTACTTCATCTTCTGGAATTTTTAAATGTTCGATATGGTGGTTTTTAAATCACTGGTACAGCCTTTGTATGAAACAAATAATTTGTTATTTCAGTTGTAAGCCATGCATTGCGAGAACTATAATAATTAACTGGAAGATTGCCCATCACATTTTTAGTGCCCTAGGATTTTTGCTTTTACCGACGAAAACTGATACACGCTCCTTGCCTATTTTTCTGCCAGGCGTAGTTTTCTCTGCTTGTGAAGCTTGTGTATCGTCGGGTATATTTCTCCAGAACAAACCAGTCTCATCAAAATTATAAATTTGGCTCAACTTATAGCCCTCATTTTTAACTATATAATTCAGTTTTTTCTTTCTCCAAATGGTTCAAAAGCTTCAAAACCTGCAATCAAAATTCCTCTACGGATTTTCTTGTTTGAAATGTTGTGGCGTCGACGAAATCTTAACAACCAACCGGAGCTCGTTTTAAATTGTTCAAGTTCCATCTGTTGATGTAAAGAGGACCTTCAGTATACAATTTCATTTGGGGATGGAATTTTTTATATCTAAATTTTACTTTTATGACAAATAAAATATATTTTGAGCGCTATCGTTTATGTTATCGATTTATTTGTAGCGGTTGTTTTGATCGCGTTCCCAGCCTGATCATCTGGGACTACTAGTATTACAAAACGATCCCGTAAAATACGGGATGGGTGGTATACCTAGTGATTTTCTTCACCACGTCAAGCGTTACTTTGTGCCCCATTGCCACACGACGTGGTGAAGTATGGCAGCTCACATGTAACACAATTAGCGTATATTTATAAAGATAATTTTAATGTATCATACAGAGAACCAACATATTGATAGCATCCTGGACGGGGTTTAAATACCCCTCACCCATTAAAAAAAAAGTCAATTCACAATAATAAGAGATCCACCACCTGCCTTGGATCAGAAAGATCGTTGCTAAAGAAATGGCCACTTTCACAACTTTCTCTGTGCTTTAAACATGTAAATTTGCTGTGGAATAGTTAAATCTCGGGTAAGCCACTGTTTTGTTCCCCCTGCATTCTCTTGGTATTATTTATCATAAGGGCCGTTTTAAAAAGCAGAAATGGTAAAAGCGACACGACTGGAAACCCTCCCTCCCACTCCTGCATAGTTACTCTGCAAGAAGTGTATCTGTAAATTCTTACCAAATACGTTTTCTCACTAATGGTTTACTCATAAAGTGAACACATTTTAAAATGTAACGACGTCACTGTCAAGGCAATAATTTCCGAGCAAAAAACTACTTAGAATGGTCCAATTAAAGCTAATCATTTTCAAAATGAAATATAAAACTGTACAATGGACAAACTCAAATGAAACAGGTCATAGGTTTCTTAAAACCTTTGGAAACAAAAGTTCTAAAGTGTTCTTAGTTTTAACAAATCCATTAAGTTTAGTTCCTAAGCAATCAGATTATTATAAAATTATTTAACTAACTTTGTTGGAGCTAGTTCCTTTCAATGTTAGCTCGTTCTCGCACGGAAGATATTGCCTTTTTTTATTTTAGTACAGAGTGGTCCTGAATTTGTACATTTTAGTTTACTTACATCCTTTCATTCAACAAGTCACAAGTGTAGACGTTTCGTATTATTAAAAAAGATCAAGTGTGGGTGAATCCGCGGTTTCGTACATAATTTAACTCCCACAAGACATCCTTATTGGACAAACAAAAAATGTGAGATCTGATTAATATTAAAGATTATGGGACGACGGAGTGGGGGAGGGTTAAACATCAAACCAAAGCTCGGTTGAGCTACACCACCGAACCGATAAACCTACGCTATCTTTAAGTTAAAACTGGAACTAATCATCAGCCGCGGGTGTAGCGTAAGCACGTGAGGCTGATTGATCAGGATTTAAAATGGATTTTAAAAAGTTATTTCAAAATAATGTATGATCTTCAAACCAAATTATTGTTTGATCAGAATGTATTTACGTACTGGGAGTGTGCTTATGGTGATCTCGGGCGCTGATGGCCCCTGACTGTTGAGGCAATCCGAAACGTAAGTTGTTAAAAATTAAACTCTCCAAATGGTAAGCCTCACGTTCCCCTTAGGAGGACCTTTGACCTTCATTTTGTCAAACCAGGATAGTAAGAATTTGTTCTACAAGGCCGCGATGTTATTTCTATGTGGTATTAAAAAAACTAGTTTGATAAAAAAACATGTTTCCCTCCCCTTTTCCGTTGTTTCTTGGACTTTTTTTGTAGCCAAGGGAAAGTAAAATAAAATTAATATAGCCTTAACAGTGTTTTTTTTTTATTTCAAAGAGAAAATGTATCAGTCTGAATTTTGATCAATGAACCCTTTCATAAGGGATTCATGCGGGGTTGACACTAGCACCCTCAGAGCTAGAGTCTGAAGGGGTATCAAAAGGTACAAAGATGTGATAAAAGACTCCCCCGTCTACGGTTTTAACAGCCGCAAGGTACGGAGGTGCAACAATCAACAGATAAGATGGTGTGGCAGCTACCGCACCCGTCATGATTCTTTAGCTTCGCTTTTAAGTGTGAGTTGGAAGTGACCCGCTTCGGTGGCGAAGTTGGCTAACGCGCTAGTTTCATGTTGAGCTAGACTGCCGAGGACGGGCAGGTTGAGGTTCGAATCACAGTCGGGTGAACTGGGGTGATTTCCCCCCAGATGGTTTTCCACTCTCCCTCCTAGCAAATAAAGGGTTCACTTCCTCTAAATTCAACCTTCGCAATTACTAACTCACTAACGTAATTAATACATAAGCGTAAAGCCTGAACGGGTAATAAGCCGCGGTGCTAAAACCAAAGTTTGATTTAACGCAAGAAGCCGTTTGAGTCACACTGTAGTTGTGGCGCCCCCATCCCTTCGCTTCCTGTTTTGAGGCGAAGGACCTTCGCTCGTAATATACAGCAACAGCTGAGCGGCAGCGTCGAGTTGGCGTCACAGTCCTCTTGCCCTGATTCACGAGACGAATGAATGAATAAAACGCAGTCTCACCTGTTTTAACAGGTCTAACCCAATATTTACAATACAACCTCATGTCGCACGATGAGCCACGAGCCATGTCACACGCACAAACAAGATGGTGTGCGTGATTTAGAAAACAGAAATAACCTTCAAGTGACAATTGGTCTACTTAGAAGGACGGCAAACAAGTGCATAGTCATTATAGAAAATGAGATTGGCTATAAACTTGAAAATGATTTTGATTACTTAACACCCGCCTCGGTGGCGAAGTTGGCTAACGTGCTTGTCGTGTTGAGCTCGACTGCTGAGGACGGGGAGATCGAGGTTCGAATCTTGGCCGGGTGAATTGGGGTGTTTTTTCCACTCTCCCTACACGCAAATGCGGGTTCACTTCCTCTAATTCAACTTTCCTAATTCCTAATCCATTAGCGTAATTAGTACTTAAAGCGTATAACCCGAACGGGTAGTAAAACGCGGTGCTAAATAATAATAAAGATTAATTAACAGTGTTTCTAAAAGGAAACTTTCTCTTCGTAAATTGTTATATTATTAAAACTCCAAAATAAAGAAGGTTCATTCAAAAAAAGTGTTCTAAAAAATCTAATGTTTTCATTGTAAATGATATGATAATTTTGGGAGCGAAAGGAGGTATTTAAAATGCACTCTATGAAGCAAATTATTAAGCTAACTAATGAAGTGACTTTCAAACTAAAGGATCGTCCATAAGCCACGTGACGCTTTGAGAAAATATTATTATCAAAATCAGTGCACAATATTAACAAAGATGTCTTCCCCCAGCGTCTAGCATCGGATGTGGGCACTTTAACACCATGTAGCGCCACTACAGAAAAGAGCCATCTTAGTCAGCACATAGTAGTGCCATCTGGCTCTTACTCAGATCGCAAACATGACATCCATAACATAATTGTAGCAAAGGTTATTCCTCGCGAGCCTGAGGAATTAGAGGTTGACGGCTTTATATATCTGTATGAATAATAATACTCTCTGAAATAATTTATAATCAGGATTTAAAATTGATTTTAAGAAGTATTCAATCTGAAACCCTCCTTCAGTGTCACAAAACTTCCCTATAAAAAAAATGACATTCATTCTTGGTGAGAAGTTACGTAACAGGTTGGGGGG
>CABEEJ010000711.1:0-19097 GCA_901482245.1 Timema douglasi | reverse complement strand
GGGGGGGGGGGGGGGGGGGGGGTTGAGGGCTAGGCTAAATATCTACATGGTGTCACATGGGGGGCTAGAAAGCTAAGAAAAAAGCGTTGCGTGGTAGGAGGAATGTACAATCTTAGAGGAATTGTAGCCATATTTGCGTGGAAACACCTCTCTCTGCACACCAGACGATTTTAACTCCAATCTTCATGATTCCGATAGGTCAATCTAAACAGACAGACATCTAATCCTCGTGTCCACCTGTGGGTGTTCTACCTTAATTCAATTCTAGAAAATTTCACAAACCTTTTGAATCTACTCTAGTACTAACACTTATTGGTCTTAAAATGATTGTAAAACACAAACAAGTTAACGTATTTAAGGAAATAATTCAAGTTTCGATAAAGTTTAAAATGGAACGATTTTTTATTTATTTATTTGAAATATATAACGTGCACTTTCTGAACCAATTAATTATATCCACTCAGGATAATTTCTATGAACGAAAGCGAAAGGGCCTACCAATTTTGTCAGGAGACATATTTTCACATGTAGTACGTCTGGTACATAACAAATAAAGCCAAAAAGCGAATATGCCACTTTCTGTAGTCATATGATGTGAAAAGAGGCCTTTTCAGATAGAGCCACTTGAAAATCAATTGTATCTCAGCTCCTAGTACTCCGATTTAAGTTTTGTTTATTTTGTTTGAAAGCTCTTGCTAAGAAGAAACTAATTTATCATCAAATATTTCCTCTAAGCCTTAAGGTTTCTCCACAATTTAAGAGTTTATGAAAATTTCACTCCTCACAAATTTCAGTGTTAAATATATTTTATATCGTCCACAAAATCTCCTTTATAGTTGATATAAGAAAGAAAAAGAGTATTATTTTATATTTCCATTGATATCAAGGAAATCTGTTTCAATAAACCACTTCTTGAGAAATTACTGGTCAAATGAAACTAGAATTGGGTTTTTAGTATTTTGTTTACTTTATTATTACAATAAGATAGCCTGAATGTTTACAAACATGTTTGAATAATAAGGAATAATCCTGCAAATTAACTTCTTTTTAACAGCCTAATGGTCCCTAAATCCCGTCATTTTCTTCCTCATCTTCCGATTCATACCTGGAACAAAGTAATTACTTGCCCTGCCTCATATGCAGAACGGAGACAATGCTGCCTTAATGTATCTCTAGTTGGGGCAAACTTGATACGGCGACTTTTTGAAGTAAAGAGAAGCTTTCTAACACGATTGACTGAGAAGTCTTCTCCAGCTTTGTAGTAAAGCAAAACAGTGAGCTTTTCCAGAACTTGGAAAGTTTCGTCAGAAATAAACTCTTTTGGTTGTGATATAGATTCAAAGACTTCTGTAGCTTCAGAGGATTTTCAGACTTTCCAGGCAGACTGTTTCCCATTCATGGCAAATGATAAGGTTACATCTGATCCTGTAAATGCATGGAATCCTCCCAAGGCAACCGCTTTATCTTCACCTATACTTCCTAACATGGCGTTAATGCTCATGTACCTCTTAGGCTTCCCAGCTTCAAAGTGAATCTTCCGAAGATCAGCAACTTTGAGAATGTGGAAAAAAGAGATTGACAAAACAACTACATCAGTATCTACTGTGCAATTTTATTTTATTTTGTTTCATGTCCAACACTATCTTTAGCATGTATGAAAATCCTGCCATCTGTTTATTCCTGTTGTCTGTATTTGACTCTTCAATCAAAGTTTTTCCCAATAGAGATGAACGAATGATGCCATCAATCTCAGTAATGGTGTGAACCCAATCAAACTTCAAATGTGCATGCTCTCCAAGTAACTTAAAGTTAGGTTTCATTCCGATCGCAGCAGAGGAAGTTATTCCAATTTTGTGGTAACACATTACCTTGTGCTACTTGGCGACGAAGACCAACGCCTCTTTTCTTTCACAAATATCTTCAATCAGGTTTTGAGTAAGTATCCCAATAAATATACATTTATTTTGCATGAAACCTCTCAGATTCATACAAAATCCTGTTTATTAACTCTGTACACAGTATTCTCCAAATGTCCGTGATGTTTTGGGTGGAAGAGCATGTGCTAGTGCAGCTCCATCGTAAATTGTGTCGCAGAATTCTTCAAACTGTACCGGATCAATGGATTTTTCCAGGATTTTAAGTAACTGAGATTTCTGACATGATCGCAGAACACCATTTGAGGATATAGAAGGTGGAGCGCTGGTGTTTTCATGTTCAAAAAACTTGTTCAGATCTAAGTCTCTGTTTTGACTTACAATGAAATCCCTAAAGAAAAGCTCAACATCATTTCTCAAGTCAAAAATCGTTGGGAAGGATTTTTTTTTTTTCGTAAATCCAAAGAACCTGGTCCCATTTTTCTGCAATGGAGCAAATACACTCACTTTTGCTTCCTTACTCAATTGTTCTTTCACATAGTTGTACAGTTGTAAGGCTTTTTATTCAGCGCCTAAGAGCTTAACTCGATATTTATCCATTATAGCCAAAGGGCCAATTTCATTGTCAAATTTAGTACGCCTCAAGTGCGGCGCTACACTAAATACAAGACGACACCTACCCAAACTCGAAGGGAATGGGCCATTCTCGCATAGGAAACTGGCCCATTCCATTCTGGTTTAGGTGGGTGTCGCAATGTACTTGGTGTAGCGCCGCATTTGAGGCGTACTAAACATGACTATGAAACTGGCCCTTAGTGTCCCAAAACACAAGATGACAGGAGTTTTGCTCAAAAGGATTTCCAAATTCAAGAAAGCTTCCTTTTAATGCATGTTTTTGATCTTGAAACTTGTTCTGGTTAGCAGTATACTGTACTTGGTGACTAGTACTGTTAGTTTTGCTCGCTGATAGAGTTGACCTCTTCTTTTACCCCGATTGATGTTCTCAGACAATTGGTCAGGTTTGTGTAACACTTCGAGTGGTACTTTGTTTCCTTAGCAACCAAATCGCCACCCTCTAGCAAGTTCATCGTCTTGTCGTATTTAATCTTTCATTTTAATAAATTATATGTAACTACGCATAATCCTTGGGGTTTTTTCATCTGGCTCTGATAGTCTGTGGACTGTTCTCAGGTGAATCATTTGGCAAAGAAGATTACCGTTTGCGAATCATTTGCCCTGGCTAATTTGTTCTGTTGAAGCTACGTGCACACTTTTTATGCCCTTTGCTTTATTGATTTTAATGATCCTTCTATACCTCCACCCTTCATTTAACTTCTGTATATCCAAACCATGGGGAAATGCACCAAGATTCTGAAATTCTGTTAAATTTTCCCAAAACGTCCGGTAGCCAGCGCCAACAAGTGATTTTGTAGTGTGTAAGGCTGGGCAAATCAAGCCTTCATCACTAGATTTTTGACAAATGCAACATTTGGTCCAATCTATAACACAAAGCTCAAGAGAAGATTCAAAGTCAACATTTGCCAGCGGCCGGCGCCTCTAAGTCATTTTGAAAAGATTAAATTCAGTCTAATCTGCAAAAAATAATGTTGAATAATTTATATGAGTATAATTTAATATCAGAATGAAATCAAATGTAAGAGAGCACACAAAAACAAATAAAATCACAAGACGAATACTAAAAATCGAGATTTTTATTATTATGCAGAACGGAAACCTTAAGGTTTAGGGAAAAGTAAAGATGATAATAAAAATTGTTCTTAGTAAGAGCTTTCGAACAAAAAAAGAAAAGTTAAAATCGAAACATAAGGAGCTGAGATACAACCAATTCTAAGAGACCAAAATGGCGGATATTTATGGTCGCCATTTTGGTGTTCTGCGCGGATTTTAATGCGTTTCCCTGTTTGAAAAGATCTCTTAACTTCATTTATGACCACAGAAAGTGGCATATTTCAGTCAAAAAGTGCAGCTTTTTTTTTATGTACCAGACGTACTAATACCTTCTAGTGTTTTTTTACATGTCCCGACCGGCCTGGAACCGACGGCTTGGCTTCCTCGCCAAAGGAAGCTGTGCTACAGATTTTTATCGCTCAAGATCCCGGCTGGGTTAGAACCCACGAACATCGGGTCTTGAGACGACTACTTTACCCCAAGACCACAGAGGTCGAACCAAGTATGTCATGAATGTGACCTTGCAGAGTTAGGAGACAAAGTGGGGAACTAGGTAACGAACGTTGCCAGGAGAGAAAGTCTGGCTGATCATGATTCATCCGAGGCACCAACACGATTGTGATGCTCAGGCTCCAAAAAACACCTTCACGAGGATTTTACTTATATCAACTTTCATGTTTTAATTATCACTGTTTATGCGGATTTTTTCAATTATATAAAATAAGTCACATTGAAACCTTTGTATAAAGAAGCATCCGCTCTAATAAAACACGAACAGAGTGAAAATACGGAGTAATAAATCATAACAAAGTGTTGACGATACATTTTTTTTTATTGTGCAGCGCGTCTTACTTACTGTCAATGCTATTCGAATATTAGAAAGATAAAATTTAGAGGAAATGTACCTCCGTTAGCATGCTGGGGGTATAGGGGAGACCATTTAAAATAAACACCCAGAGAACCCAGGTAAATCAGACCTGAGCTTGACGTCTATTCAGCGTGACCACTGATACTAGTGCAAATCATAAGAAAGAACCAGTAATAAGTCGATTCGCACGCCAATGAAAATCTCATGGTATGTGCACAGGATGGCCGGCTTTGTCCATTAGACGAACCTTTGCGGTCCTCGGGACGCACTTCAACAAAATGTA
Organism: Timema douglasi; assembly: GCA_901482245.1. Lineage (NCBI taxonomy): Eukaryota > Metazoa > Arthropoda > Insecta > Phasmatodea > Timematidae > Timema > Timema douglasi. The sequence goes on along the minus strand of CABEEJ010000711.1, from coordinate 14,383 downwards.
CTCGATCACTCCAACAAAATATAATCATTTGGTGTTTTAAAAAACTATCAAAACCATATAAGCTTTTAATTATTTTTTAAATAAATAAATAGCATTCAAATATTGTATATTAACATACTAAGAATATATTTTAAAACAAAGATTGATAAATGATAAACCATTTCTATATATATTTGTTTAAGGTTGTATAGCATTTGGGGTAGCTTGGTCGACGAATCACTTTGATAATGGATAAAAAAAATCGGAAAATATTAAGAGAAAAGGAAGAAATAAAGTGATAATATTTTAGCACACGTCGATTAAGGGACCTTTATTTATTTTTGTATTTATGTTGTCGGGTATGTTGTTACCTATTATTATTTTAGTCACGCATAGGGCACAAATTGTAAGTCTTGCTAGGCCCTAGCCAAATGAAATTATAGCGCCGGCCCTGCCTGTGCCTCACCCAAGTCCCGACAAGTCAAACGACGCAAATCGAAACGATCCAGCCATGAACAGCTGCTCCGTCAGCAATGATAAGCCTTGCCAAGGGTCTGCTGATAAGCAGACTAAAGTATTTATTAGTGTGCTTCCTCCCCTTGTGCTGACTAAGCGACTTAGGCCCAGTTTCATAGTCAAATTTAGTACGCCTCAAGTGCGGCGCTACACTAAATACAAGACGACACCTACCTAAACTCGAATGGAATGGGCCGTTCTCGCATAGGAAACTGGCCCATTCCATTCTGGTTTAGGTAGGTGTCGTCATGAACTTAGTGTAGCGCCGCACTTGAGGCGTGCTAAATTTGACTATGAAACTGGGCCTTAAGATCTTTGGCCAACAGACCCCAATTAGTTTGTTTTTACACCGCGTCTTACTACCCGTCCGGATGTTTTCCTACTGCCTCGACGAAACCGAGGGCATGTTTCCTTTAAATTATAACTTGCTCATCCCTATTAATCCTCAATTAAATGTGTAGCCAGATAGAAAACGAGGAACAAAATAAGTCTGTTTATTCTAACATACATCTACTGAACAGCCGAAATAGTACCGAGCGGTAAAATGACGAATCCAGGTTACAAAGAAACATCTCCCGCGATCTAATCCAAGGTCCTTTCTACTTGTGCCTAGTTATCTCACAGGCGAGAGAGCGGGTCAACCGAGAAGTAGGCGCACTTCCGTTTCCTTGCATTCCGAGCAGACCGACCTATTGAGCGAGCGAGAACCATTGTCCGCCACAAGACAAACATTACGTAACTTCCTCGCTCTCGGTCATACTACGGCGATATACTATGTTGTCACTCTCACAGAGTCAAACTTGATACAGTATTATTGATTTTCACAGGAAGAGCCTTTTAGAAGTGACAACTTCAGATCACGTGACTAGACGTATGAATAAGTGAGAGTAGATCTTTCAAGCTGTCAGATAAGGTTCCCCCTATGAAAATTGGACTGTACCAAGATTTAGGGCAGTATTTATAACAGATTTTGAGGTTGGCCTATCTAACCCGTATTCTGCCTGAACTGCTTGTTATTATTTCTATACTATAAATAAATGAACTTTTGGGCGGTATGCAAGAATTAATTATGTTGAGCGAAACAGAAGGTGAGTTGATATGCTATCTACTAGACTCCTGTTTCGGTCAGCCTCGAACTTCTGTGTGTATATAATAGCCACTAGGGTCTCGAGACAACCATCTCCCAGTATAACCAGCGGTTTAGGTCGAATGTAGAATGCTAAAACGTCCTAGTCTCGACCATACATAACCCCTTATCGGTGAGAGTATGTTTCTATTAATGTTTAACACCGCGTCTTACTACCTGTTCGGGTTACACGCTTAAGTACTAATTACTCTATTGGATTAGGAACTGGGAAGTTTGAATTTAGAGGAAGTGAACCCGCATTTTGTGGAGGGAGAGTGAAAAACCATTTAGGGGCAAAAAAAAGTTCACCCAACCGAGAATCGAACCTCGGTCTCACCATACTCCGCAGTCTAGCGCGTTAGCTAACTACGCCGAGTCATGTGTGTGTGGATAGATAATATAAAGGACGAATCTGCGTTCAATCCTTATACACTTTCATGGTGTCTACTAAACTTGACCAATGAAATCCCCGACCTTTTCGCTGATTTCCCCTGATCATTTCCTAAAATTCTCGACTAAAAAGTATGTCACTTCCTTCTAACTCACCCCCCCCCCCTTCCACCCTCGTTTTTCTATTAATAATTTTTTAAATAATAATAATAATAAGTCTTAAAATTTGAATTAAAATGGTTTACTAGGAATTAGAAATATATTTCACAGCTACAAACAAAAAAATGACAATTTACTGATTATTGTATTTCATATTTTGAGTAAATTATCATTTTCCAGGATTTTTATTGCGATTTACCAAATTTCCGACTTTTTCCCGATCACTTCAAATTCCCGGCTAATTCCCGTTTTCCCTGATTTTCTCGAATGGTAGACACCTGACTATGTAACAAGTTTTAAAACTGTGTTTTATAACAATGTTTTACAAAAAGTGATACACTTTTTATCCTTACAGACACTGAACGATAAACGTAAGTTTTGTTTTCAAATGTGTTGCACCCGTTACAGGAATGCACATTATGTAATAAGTTGGCTGCAAGGTTCCCACCACCCCGTGGCTGGAGCTAATCTCGCTGAGAAAGTAGCTAAAATATATTAATGTTACAGTTAGTATATTATATTTCTTTCCTTGGAATAGCATTCCTGAAAGAGGTGGGTTTTTTCCTCAGAAGCCATGACGCAGACTAGATAAAATATGTTATAATTTGTTTTAAGTCGTTTTTATCAATATTTAATAACAAATGAATACAACAATCAAATGTAGCACGTTACTAAATGACTGTTTTACAACATTCTTTGTTACATAGTGTAAACATACCTTTACAGTGTGTGCTGTGGCCTGCAGGTGGTTTATTTTACATCGCTATTATTTCAAATCCTCTCTCTAAATAAACCATCGTGCATTAACTTAAAATTCACACTTAAACATGCTCCTTTTAATAGAATCGTTCTTAGCCCTAAGATATCTGCTTGGTGTCTTAATAACCGTCAGGGCTATCAGCATATTTACCATTTAGAGGAAATATACCCGAACTTCAGTTGAGGAGACAGGGAAAACGATTTAGGGAAAATTATCACCAGTCCACCAAGCCGGGATTTGAGTTTCAACCTCCCCGTCACCGCCAAACGAAGACAAAAGATAGTGAGACACGGATTAAAATTCTAATAACAATTATGTTGATATGTTAAGTTTCAATTGTTCTCTTCAAAATTAGTCATTGCAGTCTCAACAAATCTCGTGTCAATTGTTATCAAATATTTTCAAACAATTACGTCATATGTCTGCATTATCAGCTCCTATTAATTGTATAGAATCGGTGGGACGCTAGTTCAGCGCGAACAATACAATTTGTGTAAGAAATGTTAACATTGTTTATTTTACGATGATTATAACGTTTCACAAACTGCTGTGCGCGTACCTCACCAGGTAGGCGGCGTAAAATATGTGTTGCTAATACTTTTAGTATGTGTGATAAACAAATAAACGTCAATTTTGACATGTTATTGCCTTTCAAAGGTCTTTTTCCCCCTTTGTCACAGCTTTGTTTAAATCTTTAATAAGCCTTGGGACAACTGTTTATGCTTGACAAGATAAGAGTAGTTCAAGAGGAGTGGGTTATATTCTCACCAGGTCCACTTTCGTCGACGCGCGTCAATATGAGTTCAACTGCAGAAAGTTATTTTGCAACCCACATAAAAGTTTAATTTCTGAAAGAGAACATTTGCATAAACAAAATTTCATCTTGAGAAGACAAACTGGATGTATATATAACTATGTATATGTGTATGTATGTATATGTGTGTATATATATGTGTGTATATATGTGTGTATATATGTGTGTATATATGTGTATGTATATGTATATGTATGTATGTGTATGTATGTGTTTGTGTATGTATTTGTATGCATGTGTATGTATATGTTTGTGTATGTATATATATGTATATGTATATGTATTTGTATGTATGTGTATATATGTATGTGTTTGTGTATGTATGCATGCATGCATGCATGCTATGCAATAAAAACACTTAAGGTCGCAAATTGCAATAACTCGAGCTTAATCTATTTGTATTCGCGTTATCTATTATCAGAATAGATCCCTATTTAAATTAATCTTATTTGGATAATCAAAAGTAATTTACTTCAAAAATATGGTTCTATATCAAAATAAAAGTCCTCTTGGTATTGCTAAGTATTTTTTTAATGAAAAGTTGTCAGGGGAACGCAACGGGCGAAAGTTTGTGAATCAGTATTCTATAAAATGTGGACACCCTTATCGGGCGGGATATTTAGGGAGTGTGGGAAGTCAGCTGTTGTGTTGGCAGTCGCAACAAGTCCACGCCCTCTTGGTATAATGCCACAGAGAGTGTCATTTGCATGGGGGCAGCGGCCGTCACGACGTACGGCGTGGAGCTCCTAAGGAGGTAACATACCTTACCTACTAACTCACACTTCTAGGTTAAAACAGGAGATGTGAAAACATTGAGATGTCATGTTTTATTGTAAAATGACACAAATAAAGCTTCAAATAATGTAGGTTTATTTAAAACCTCAATCTGGCAATGTATGCAAGTAGTTTTAAATAAATGGTACAAAACAATCGTTAATACGCCGTCATTTGTGACCAAATTAAAAAAAATCCGTTTTCTTAGTTTGAGGGATAAAAAAAACTTTTTTTAACTCGAGGTATGAGTAGGCTATATAACGTTAGAACAAAATTCGTCAAACAGCCTAGGCTGTAGTCTCAGCGACAGTCTGACAGAACTGCAAGACCCAATTAATTTATTTTTCAAGCGCCGCGTTTTATTATATATTCGGGTCACACGCATATATACCAATTACTAAGGATGGGTCGATATTTTTCACGATACCTCGATATCATCGATATTTGGGGTTATCAAATGAGTGATTAAAAATAATATGAAGTATCGAACACACAGAAATATATAGAAAAATCCTTGCAAAAATAGAAGAAATCGCAATGAAATCGATCTAAAATGTGTTTGCTAGCGCAGGGCAGTAGAATATAGGATTGTAGTGTCACCATACTTAATTGGTAAGCTACAATATATTATTATTATTATTATTATTATTATTAGCACCGCGTCTTACTACCCGTTCGGGTTATACGCACTTACGCTAATGTGTATTGTGTAATGGTAGGGTGATTGTGAGATGAAATGAAGGAGCTACAGTTTAACGTGGAATCCGAACCACGGTGGAGACCTGGCATTCCACACATTAACAAGATGTCTTGTCAGAGGTGAAGGAAGGGTTTGGTAATCAAATAAATTTGTGCCGGGACCGAGGATCGAACCCCGGCCGCCACCATAGAAGTCTGACACCTTACCCCTAGACCACTAGGTCACCTGCTACAATATAAAAAACCAAAAAATCTTGGCGATAATCCATCAAAAACTGGTGGTGGTGTAGACTCGACATAGGACTACTAAACTGCCTGGTATCATAGGCCTACGAGCGATGCATCACGTGACACGTCATGAAGCGGTTATTGGGACTCTGTTCTCCACTGACACGTGCATAGCGACACCACCACCCAATAATAACATGTTTAACTGGAGGTGTCAAATAAAAAAGGACCAACTTACAGCCCATTTAGCGGAGTTTTGAGCTAATAAAACGGGTCATTTTCTGCGGTCGCGGACGCTCAGTGTTTACGTGTTTTTTCTATGAAGAAGGGTAGAAATAATTAATGACATTGTGGTTAATCCTATCTAATGGGTTGGTATCGACTTTGTCAATATCGAGTATCGTGAGAAAATGTTGGTATCGGTATAAAGTATCGAAAAAAACTGATTTCGAACCATCGCTACTAATTACGCTGTGATAGGAATGAAGGTTGAATTTAGAGGAAATGTACCCACATTTGCCTGGAGAAAGGGTAGGAAACCATTTAGGGAAAACCACTCTTAATACACCCGACCGGGATCAAACCACGATCTCCCCGTTATCGGCAGTCTAGTTGCGAGAGTAGCGCCTTAGACCATGCGGCCATTGAAGCGGATAAGACCCAATTGTTTAGGTTAGAGGACAAATAAACGTCAAGATGCATCTGAGGTGGAAAGTTTTCCAGATAACAATACGTACTTTTTTAGACGAAAAAGTAAAAAAAAAATAGTTACTTTTGCAAAGTTACAATGTCGATTTTCTTTCACGTGCACTGTCTTATTATACGTCGGGGCTATCCGTTTATTTACACTGATGGGGTAGGAATGGACTAGTACACCAAACGGAGATCTGAAATCAGAAACACCGTCCCCTCCCCCAGTAAGCGAGACCAGACTAGAATGACGCATTATTGACTCAAAGTTGTCAGAGTTCAATCCTCCCCCCCCCCCCTTTCCCATCATGTGATCTAGGTGTTTTTTTCTCAATAGGTTCCCATTAGATGAATTCTGGCACAACTTATTAAAATTCAGGCTATCATTCTGTTTCCTATAAAAATGCAGCGAGGAGTAATTGAGTGTATAGAAGTATCGACATTAAAGCTTTAAAATTTCCTAGGAGTGATAAAGGAGCTCACGAAACAAATTAGTTAAGGGTTCTTGATTTGATTTCCAGCAAGGCGGAAAAATTTATTTTTAGTGAAATTGGGCTTTTCCTTTTTCAACTTTATGTTGTGGCTTTAACAGAGTTAAGTTTGTTTGTAAGTTCAGTGATCGATCGCGGAATCTCCTGCTCGAAGGACTGAACGGCACGGTATTAGGGTACCCGGTCAGAAATTGGGCGAACTCAGTATATCTACTAAGACAACATAAATTGATTAATTTTAGTTCGACGACGCGCGCCCGGTTGGAAGTGAAGGTTGCAGTTTTCAAGGCCAGCTCTCAGCTGCCCGTCCTAGACTCGACTGAAGCTATGTAGAGCGTGACGTAATCTGCCCAGGCGCAGAGGAATAATGTGCAAAGGGAAGCGATGGAAAAGACGGAAGAATCCCGGTCAGACTTCAGACGTCGGGTGACGCACGCATGCTACACACCAGCGCGCAAAAACAAACACTAGGACTGTGCGGTTAGCGTTTCATGTGGCTAATAAAACGGGTTTTTAGGACATTCTAACAATAGACTGGATTGCAAATGACAGGGAAATCAAGATTCGATTGTAGTGAAAGTGGTAGTCTGTATTGTATTGAGACCGAAGAGTTCATGCAAATGCGGGTACACTTGATAAAATTAAAATCTCCACATGCCTATTACATTAGCGCAATTAGTGAACATGTAGTTTGAGTATCTTCAACTTCCCCCACAATTATTTCTTTAAGATCCTGAATTGTCGTTAGGTAAGTCGTGTGAGCGTGTGAACACCACCCTGTAACATGTCCCACAAGGAAAAATCTGACCAAGTCTGGTGAGCGAGGTGGTCAGGCGATGTCCCCAAATCATGAAATGAGGTGCAAAGTCGTCGTGTGATGCACCTCCAATGATGTGGTTGTGTGGGCCGTTGCCCCATCTTGCTGTAACCACAAGATGTTGGTATCCATGCCCTTACAATGCAGTTAAGGAGTAGGAAAGGTTGATCATAAATTGTGGTGATTCACAATGTTAACCGGTTATAAATCATAATTAACCTTGAAATTTAATTTACACATACCGGTGGGCAAGTGGACTAAGGTGGAAGTCTAATCTAGTTTGGTTTGCCGAGTTGGATTATCCTTGACGCTTTTCCACTCTCGTTTAGCGCAAATACAGGATACATTTTTTCTCAAGTATACCTTTCTTTTCCCTTCCCCACTTGTGAGAATATGCAGATATTCCGGACAGGTAGGGAAAAAATCTTACACAAGGCGGGATTTTTTTTTAGAACGATAACTTGCTAGACTGCCGATGACGGGGAGATCGAGGTTCGAATCTGTCGAGTGAACTGGGAGTGGTTTTTTTTCTATATGGTTTTCCATTCACCCAGCACGCAAATACGGATTCACTTATTTTTAATTCGACCTTCCCAATTCCTAACCTATTAGCGTAATTAGTATTTAAGCGTATAATCCGAACGGGTAGTAAGACGCGATGCTAAATAAAAAATATTAAGTTTACACGTGAAACTGTTCTCGCGGTGAGCCAAACCAAGTGACGTGTTTACACTAACAGGACGATAACGCCAGATTATCTTGACAAGTCAACATGCTATATTCACAAAACAAGAACAGTCTTTCAACACCTTCCCATCACAGCTCAATTTACATGAGCGGCTCTCTTTCTTAACCTTGAAATCTATTATTCCTTACGTTGCAAAAAATACTCTATTATCTGATAATAATTCAAATAAGATTGCTTGATAATTAATGGCCCTTTTAGAATAAAAATTAAATGTTGTATAATCAAAATTAACCCATGACAAAATTATCACAAAATGAATTAATGAGAAACTTCTCAAAGATACGTTTCCAGCAAACTACCCTTAAATTTTACTCAGAAAAACAAACACGTCATCTTATTAATCAATATAAAAACTCTTCATTATATAATATTTTTTTAAACACAAATGCTCAAGTATTAACAAATTTCGAATTTTCAAAAATCAATTCTGTATTTGTGAGCTACCCTCAAATTAGTTTTAGGTTGTAAAAATAAAAACATATGTTTTCATCAAGAAAAACAATTCTTAAATATCCATTTAGAATTAAATTTCCAAGAAAATTTTCGAAAAAAAGAATAGTTTGATTTTCTTGAATATCGGAAACTACCTTTAAATTTACTTTAGAAAAATATATTTACGTTATTTATCATGTAAAATAGAGCTAGATACCAATTTTAAACAAAATCTTTGAAGCTATTTTCTAAAAAATGCCAATTTTTCAAATATACCACACATTTATATAATAAGAATACGTATATTTTAAACAACTTAGTACCAGAAAAAACAAATTTACAGTTTTATTTGTCATGTCAAACAATCACCGTGAATACTTTTTAAACAAAAGACTTTTCGAAAAGAATTTGAAANAAAAAAAACACTTGGTAAACTATTCTTAATTTGAATATTTTTTTTTAAAGTACCCAAGTATAGCCATATCTAAATATCAAGTTTGAACAGAATATATGAAACCCTTTCAGATCTGTGTCCGGGGACAAAAAGAATAATTATAAAACCCATTTAGGTTCGGGGGCACATACACCTTATAGATTCATAATAATATCGAGGTCAACATTTTTCATGATAACAATACTTTTTTTGATGAGAAAGTAATTATTAAGGTGACAACATTCATAAACGATTTGGCGCTCCATGCCGCTACTGTCACAATTGCGTTCAATATCTCTAAATAAAATAGAAACCTTATTTTATTTTTGACTCTCGAGCTTGTTTGTTATTTTTAAGCCATTGGCTACAGCTCCAAGCTAAACTGTCATGGGAATCTCTTACAGCAATAACTCGTACCATTAAACAGCGGGGCAATATTAACTCAACGCACATGTAGCAATAAACTACCACAAATTGCTAAGATATTATTTACACAGGGCGCGCGTTATGACATTTTTAATTGTTAATAAACGACCGTGGAGAGGGAGGGCACAAGTATTAGTATTTAAAAGTGCGTGAGAAATAATTGAGAATAGTTTCAGCCCCACGCATGATTCTCACAATGAAACAAGGCATACAATGGTCCAGTGGCTGAATACGACCCTGCAAATCAACTTACACGACAATCCTGGTGGTAACAAATCCCCGGTTCGACTCCCTAGCCGAACTTTAATTATTTTAGCGATTAGAATTAGGACTCAACTCCTGACATCAAATCTAAATCGGTAGTGCATCTGACAATTAAGCCAAGCATTCCGGGTTAGATTCCCAAAAAAGATCATAAAAAATATAGCATTGGTGAAATTGGGGCTCACCCATTTACAGTTGAGGAATGAGTGATCCTGAGACTGTTTTGGTGTTACGTCTGCTCAGATTTAAGTTATTCTACAAGTCTGAGTTAATTTAATAAGTTGATCAATAAGTGATAAATATGCCTAAAAATAATTATTTATTATTATTAGCACCGCGTCTTACTTAACCGTTCGGGTTATACGCACTTACGCTAATGTGTAATGGTAGGGTGATTGTGAGATGAAATGGAGGACCTACAGTTTAACGTGGAATCCGAACCACGGTGGAGGCCTGGCATTCCCCACATTCACAATATGTCTTGTCAGAGGTGAAGGAAGGGTTTGGTAGTCAGATAAATCTGTGCCGGGACCGAGGATTGAACCCCGGCCACCAGCACAGAAGTCTGACACCTTACCCCTAGACCACCAGGTCACCATCCTAAATATAATTAATCATAGGGACGGGACTAGTAAATAAAATGCCCTCGAGAGAAGGGGAGTAATTAAGAAGTAAACTTGTGTGTAGTTGATTGTTCAGGCTCCGAATATAAGCCAAGAGTTATAAGCACCTGTGATCGAACTTTTAACTACAGTAGCCCCATGGCTTCTTTGGTTCTGACTGACAGCTCACAGCTGACTTCTGACAGTAAACGTTTAGGTATATACCTAAATTATGACTGTCAAAACTGACAGCTGCTAAACACATGTTTTTACAGATCATATGGTTTGGCGTAGGTATATATAATTTGGTCTGGTAACTTTTCAAAGACGTCAGCTCTCAGCTGTGATCTGTCAGTCAGCACCAAAGAAGTCATGGGGCTAGTGTAACTCCTTTAGCATTTCTGGGTGGTGGTTATTGTGCAAGTGAGAGTTCCAGCCTTGGAAATGTCGAAAGCCGAGATAACCGGTTTCCATAGCACACGGACTTGCTCCTACCCAGATAAGATGGGAGTAATGTTGCAGTTTGGGAATCACCAACAGCAAATAGGTTCGAATAGTCTGTCTGTCAAGAGGTTGTATTTCATTTTCTCATTTCTTTGGGGTATTTAACGTGCACTTTCCTAACAAAGTGATTATCTCAGCACACGAGAATTTCTATAAGCGAGAGAGAAAGCGCCTACCAATTTTGCCGGGTTTCGCATAGCTTCCAGGGTTATTTTACATGCCACAATCGACATAGGACTTCCCCTCTGAAGGAAGTTGTGCTACGGATTTTTATCGCTCAAGAAAAGTCCGTCGACCCCGGTTGGGTTTGAACCCACGAACATCGGGTCCTGCCTGAGGCCAACACTCTACCCCAAGGCCACCGAGTTCAGCGCTTGGTTGTACCCGCCTGTAGTAGAGTGTGAGAAGATAACTGGAATCGCTGTAACTTATTGTAACTCATTTGATGTTTATGGTGTTAATGTCCTTAGGTTAATTAAACGGAAAATGAAATGTTAAAACCTGGGATATCTCGATTGCATTCGTTCCACTTGAATAGTTGGAATCGGTTTAGGTGTTGTATATCTGAGGCTGGTTTGGCCTAGATTATTTCCCATGTTTCCTCCACGCAAATGCAAATTCATTTTATCTCAAATTCTACCTTCCTCGTTCTTATTCCACTAGCGTAATAATTAATGCCCGAGGGTGTATGCACTAAGGTGCGGTGGGAGGGAAAAGATGTCGCACGCACATTCGGTAGGAGTGTACCCCAAGTTTCGAGACGACCACGGCACGAGACCTGTCCCGTCTATGAGTCTGTTGAGTGAGTCACGAATCTTGGTAACATGAGTTAACTTTGACCTTAGTGAGCCAGCTTTGCCGGACACACACACACTGCCAAACCTTAATTTCACGTACCATGCGTAATCATTGCTTTCATTCTATTTATAGTTGGGATCTGAAAATAGGACGAATTATCTCTTCGGCAAGAGAAATAGAAAAACTTTCCTCTCCTTGATTAGTGTAGCGGTGTTGTTAATAATAATAGTCAGCTTGTATGGAGGTCAAAATAATATTACAGAAGCTGTGATCTTACCCATTTAAAAACATTAGTAGAAACGGTAGTAAATAACTAAAAACTGTACAGCGATTAACTGTTTCTGTATATTAACTTAAGAAAATACCCTCGTCTCGAAACCCGGTTGGGTCCTAAGCATTAAATTTTAAATGCGCTAATATAGTAGATAACAGAGTAGAATTTAGAGGAAAAGTACCAACGTTTGCGTGGAAGGAAAAATGAAAGCCATTTATGAAAAAAAAAACACCTAGTTATATCCGGCCAGTATTCAAACTCTGACCACTTCTCAAACCAGACAATTAAGTTTTACATTTAGATTGAGTGCTCACCGGCGCGTATCTCTTTTTAATAAAGGCGTATTTTAGATAATTAAACATTTTTAAAGTAGTACGTTTACTACCTAATTTATTAGCAAATTAAATTTTTAGAGGAAATGCTCCTGAATAAATGTAAATGGAGGATGGAAAAACAGCCCCCAATGCATCCAGCTGAGATTCAAACGCCAATCTTCTGAGCATCCATCCAATATATTGCGAGACTGACTCCTGACACCATGTGACCATGATACTAACAAAAATTATCAAATAAAGCAGTAATGGTACACCACGAACGTTTCGACTCTGAAGATGTTGAAACTGTTTTCGAAAAGGTTGGGGTGACGAAGTAAGGGTGCAATTATAAGGATGTAATGAGGTAAAGTTTGAGAGGGGGTGTCTGGAGAAGACAAAATTACAATCAGTCATTTTTACTACCGTGCTGGTGTAGTTAGCTAACGCGCTGGTTTCGTGTTGAACTAAACTGCATAAGACGGGATGATCCGATGTTCGAATCTCGCTCGGGTGAACTGGGGGTGGTTTTCCACTCCTCCTCCACGCAAATACGGGTTCACTTCCTCTATATTCAACATTTCCCATGTCTAACACATTAGTGTTATTAGCACTTAAGCGTACAAACCGAACGGGTAATAAGTCGCGGCGCTAAATAATAATACCGTGCCACGAAGCACCATCTGGCAACATACAGCCACATACCACAGCAAGCTATCAAGGTCGCACATACCTTATGGCAGAATGATCACAATTACTCTAGTACAGTTACCGACACACAAATTGTGAAACATTAATTTTAAACTCGGACCAATTTAATCGGATGGTAAAGTTTAATAATGTTTTATATAATTAAAAAATTTAAAATTTAAAAGCGAAAGCGATTCATTAACGTGGCAATCGGGGGCGCAACCACGAGGGGAGGGAGGTTCTGGGGGCTATAAGCCCCCCAGCAAATTAAAGATATTACAAAAATTATGATTAGCAATGTGGGACAATTAATCAATTATATTTTGTCTAGTTATATTTAATAAAAATAGGTTAAATTTGTGCAGTAATTAGGGCTTTTCAAAGGAATACTTCCTGTGGATTTTTAATTTTACTGTAAATTTGCACATAAATGAAAACTGGACATGTGATCCCGTAATATTTTCTAGAAATGCTTAAAGTCTTTACTCTTTGTACAAAGTTTTGAAGAGGGTACAGTAATTGAAATGATTTTAGAGCAATTATGTAAACACTGTTGTATCAGGAAGAGGGGAAGGGGCAGTTGAAATCATATGCCCCCACCCTAACCAACTGCAAATCTTGGGCGTGAAGAAGAATGTGTTAATACAGACCTGTTAACCAGTGGCGTATAACAGTGACAGAGGGTAGGCCGAGGACCTGATTTTGGTACAAACTAGCTCAAATATTACCACCTGCATCCTTTGAAATAAAAAAATTTCCCAGCTGGAGAAACCCCTGGAACTCCGCTTTTTAGGGGGCATCACTGATTATTTATCTTTCTTATCCCCCTAATTCAAATCAAATTTCCAAATATTACAGTAATTGAAATATATAATGTTTCAATTATGAAAATTATTATGTAAAAAGCCCCAACCCCACTTAAGCTCAATATCCTGGGTGCGCCCCTGGCTGCCAAGTATAGATGGCAAGTAAAGAACCTTTTTTCGTATAGGATTTTTAGCAATGTTTTATTACTTTAAATATTCTTGTTTATTAAGTTAAAACAGTGCCGAGAATCTGTTAGGTTAAATAAGCTTTTAAAACCATTAGTAGTGGTATTGTTTTATGATGGTGTGCGAAGCTTCGAAGTCAAAGTCGAAGGTAAAATCTCCTTCGGCTTAGACTTCGATAAATTAACAAACGATTTAATTTTAAAACAGTTACTAAACATAATTTTAAAACTGACTAGTAAATTTAACTAACGACGTTAGCATGCATCAAAAACGGCTAAGTAAATGTTAATATGTTACATTCACTATCGCCAACATAGTTTTGTAAACAATAAAAATACCTAAGAAATAACACCATGGTAGCTAGTATGAAGCAGAGAAAGCGCTTTAGTTGTGCTACCATTGCAGCTCTCGTCTAATGTTTGGAGTAGTGGCCCCGGTCGCTCGAATCAACTTGACCCCGTCGTTG
>CABEEJ010000710.1:160410-229222 GCA_901482245.1 Timema douglasi | reverse complement strand
CACATTAGCGTAAGTGCGTATAACCCGAACGGGTAGTAAGACGCGGTGCTAATAATAATAATAATAATAATAATAATAATAATCTGGTGATTTTAAATATGTTTTTTCATACAGTTGAGTGATGGAACATTACTTTATATCAACTATGCTTATCCTGTCGCTTTAAATCAGTTAATGTAGTTTGAGGATAGCCCGAATGAGCAGTAAAATGGTTATCACTTAAATAAAAAGTCATAATACTTTAAATCCAAGCTATTCCTCAATAAGAATTGTATTAATTTTTAGATTCTAGTAGGGTCGACTCTCATTCAACATCACGCAGTCGTTAAACACATTTGTAATATATTACAAGAATCGCCTACTTTCAATTAAAATGATAAACGTATCGGCAGTCACAACGTGTCACTCTCACATTAGACCAGATTTTTGGTAAGGAGGAGATCGGAGTTTGAATCTCCATCAGGTTTACTAAGGCTGTATTCTACATATTCTACCACTCACCCTCCATTTCCTCTAAATGATACCTTTTCCATAGGTAGTTTCAATGTTAGCGTGATAACGGTCCAATTTTCAAATGAAGGCCCTTTTAGAAAATACACACATATTTTTTTGTGGCCAAAAATAATAACATTTTACTAAATTATTAGTTAAGGAGCTTGACAAAGTTTTTTTTAGCTCTCTCCCCTACCCCAAGACACATTTCAAAATGTTAAAAGAGCGTTCATTTTCATTTACTCCGGATGATATACTCAAAGATTTAGTTAAGATCCCACGTCTCCTTGGATGCAAGCTCTAAGAAAATATTTTAAAATAGTTATGATACCTTATTTTGTTTATATGTAAACACTAAACAAAGTTATGTGCAGAACTATTTACCAGTGTATATGAAAATATAATTTCCCTCCCTTAAGGACCGGCTACACGGAGGTGCACCGCACCATATCGCACCATATCGCATTTTTTCCGGTGGAATGCTATCTATGTTTTTAAATGCAAGTGGCTACACGAGTCCGCATCACACCAAACCGGCGCGGAAGAATCGTCGAGAGAGCATTGCTCGGTGCGGGCCGTGTAGCCACCTACCACCGGAAATAAATGTTCGGGAGCTTCCGAACTTGGTTTTCATGCGAACAACTAAGCACTGTAGAGATGGGTGAAATTGTGATTTTACGATATCGGTGATCACAGTGACCTTGATTTTTAAAAGAGCAGTGATTTATACCAGTGATTATTGACAGTGATTGGCAGTCACTGTGTCAGCACTTGTAAAACAAGGCATTTCTTCCACAGCCGTTGCACGTGTGACGTTGTAGTCATTGTTTCCATCATTAACGTGCAAGCTAAAAAATATTATACAAAATGTCATTCGGCTCTCGGGCTGAAAAATGCGGTGCTGTGCAGCTCGTGTAGCCACTTGCTAGAAAATGTGGTACGGTGCGGGTCGGCTCCGTGTCGCCACAGCTTTATGCTTCAGCTATACTCCATTCACAGTAGGAATTATTCTCTGAAAGGTATTTTTTCCTACCAATATCTTACTATATAATAGATTTCTGGTAGGGAAAAAGGCCTTCTCCATTCACGGTAGGAATTACTCTCTGAAAGGTCTTTTTTCCTACAAATATCTTACTATATAGTAGATTTCTGATAGGGAAAAAGGCCTTCTCCATTCACGGTAGGAATTACTCTCTGAAAGGTCTTTTTTCCTACAAATATCTTACTATATAATAGATTTCTGGTAGGGAAAAAGGCCTTTCAGAAGTCAATTCCTATGGTGAACGGACTTTAGGAATAAATTCCTTCTCACGCCCTTTTACAGCTAACTGAAAAGTTTTTTTATTGCACAGCTTGTTGAGGGGTTTCTAATAAAAAGGTGGTTAAAACGTTTATAAAAATAGCTGACTGACACATTTATATTAATATATATTACTTATATGTTGATAATTATAGGCTCTTTAGTCGCTAGACATAGATGATTGAAACGTTTAGAAGACTTAGTTATTGAGACTTGATTATACTTAATCATTAAGACGTTTATAGGGCATGGAAAATTGAGACGTTTAAGAGAATTAATAACTGAGAACTTAGTGATGGAAAATTTATAAGATATGGTAATTGAGACGTCTATAAGACAAAATCGATTGAGATGTTTAGAAGACAGGGATAATTGAGACGTTTAACAGAATTAATAACTGAAAATTTAGAAAACTCTGTGACTGAGATGATATTTGTGACGATTAAAATACCAAGTAACTGAGACTTTAAAAAACTTAGTGAAATTTTTATAATAAATGGTAATTGAGACGTCTAGAAGACAAAATTGATTGAGACGCTTAGAAAACGTCGATAGATGACACTTTAGAATACTCAATGAGGGATAAATAAGAGTAAAAGGAGACCTCGATAACTGAGACTTTAAAAGACTTAGTGATGGATACGTTTATAAGATATTCACTTTAGAAAGATTTGTGATGTATAGAAGACACAGTAATTTAAAAGTTTAGAAGACAACACTACTTGAAATTTTAAATACTTGCTGATTGAGAAGTTTATTATAAATTGTAATTTAGACATTTAGAAGAAATAGTAATTATGATTAAGAATTTTTGGTGACCAAAATTCTTAGTAGGAACGGTAATCATAAAGTTTAGAAGAAATTGTAATTGAGACGTTCAGAAGAAATATTTATTAGGACGTTTGGAAGAAATGTTAGTCTACTTTCTTGGAAATAGCTGGATAAGTCAAAGTATCTTAATAAATTTGTAACTTTTTAAGGACGGAGGAAAATATACAACTTTGAACTTTTCCATTCTCTCTAGTGCTATCATGGTTCATACTCACATCACTTTCGTATTCTTTCTTTTTTAATTAATTTAACTTGTTCTTTTGACATAATGTAAATTACCGAATATTTAACCAAAATTATAGCATAAATAACAGTGCTCTCGTAAATTTACACTAATTTTCAACAAAATCAAGGTAACTTCTCCCATCACTGACGCTTGTGTTACAAATTTAATCTTCCACATTGCTTTGCAGGACGATTTAATTTACCTACGTTACTTCTAATTCTAACCCTATTTGTTTTTAATATGCGTACCTTTTAGGATTTTAAATGTATAATTAAAAAAATTATTGGAATATCTTTGGAAACTTCAAGTTAAAGATCTTGTTTGGTGTGCTATGATATTAAAACAAGGAATTATATTAAAATTGTTATTAAAAATTATACACAGACACGGGAATAAAACTCTAAACCATTGTATTAGTGTACCAATGACCTATCAATGAGCTATCCGGGTTTTTCCTGTTCTTAGGGTTATTTATCACTCATTATAAGAAGTCTGAATCTGTTAAGACCTTATGACACAACCACGGTGGCTAACGAGCAGGTTTTTTTGCGAGATATTTCAATACATTTAAGTGATATGTATTGTTTGCTTACGGCAGTAAAATTATTAAAAAATAATTTTAAAATAAAGTTTTTTTAGTGTCAGACTGTCCAGTTTGTACTTCTGGTACTCTTTCTCAAACACAATACCCTAGTTAAGAATGAGAGCATATTTATTTAATGTACACATGCGTGGCTTTGGGTTTTGGTTTTTATGATTTCGTTCACATTTTATTTACCATTGATTTGTATATCATCGACAAATTATGTTTTTTACTTGCTCAGGTATTCGACTGAGCTAACGTATCGGATCATATTTCATTAATGCATGTACTAAACATCCTAATGGTGTAAGCTTTGTTCGTATAAGATACTGGCCTATTTGACCAAGGCTGCTGTTCCCTAAAGTTTTATAAATTAGTGTTCTTATACTATTTGTAGTAGTCAAACTGTTTCCCAAATTGATATTGTAAAACAATATTTGCATAATCTATTTTACCCCCATATTACTAACCATTCTGGCTATTCACATAGTTACACGAATGAGTAGGGATGTGAAAGGTATAATTTTTTAGAAAATTTTCTTACATATATATATGCCCTGCATCTTACTACCCATTTAAATTTAACGACTATGTATTAATTACGCTAATGGGCTAGGGATGAGTAAGGTTGAATGTATAGTAATTGTAACTGCATTTGCGTGGAGAGCGAGAGAGAATGTGGAACCATTTAGGGAAAACAACCCTCAGTACACCCGACCAGGGTCTGAACCCTAGTCTCCCCGTCATCGACAGTCTATTTTATTGAGAGAGTAGCATCTTTGGCCATGCTTCCATCAAATGTCACATTCATCCAGGGTCTGATTTACGTATATGAGGGCCTCAAGGCATCATATATTGTGGGGGCCCCAATAAACCCATGTAAATTAAATCATAGCATTAGGCTTGCCAACCCTCCCAGATTAGGCGGGAATCTCCCGGAATCATGATTATTCTCCCGTCTCCCAGGAATCCCTATCCGGGAGATAGATATCTCCTAGATTTTACAAGAAATACCAAAAACCTTTTTGGAACGTGGCCTTTCGTATTTGGATAAGTGGTACGATTTTGAATGCTCTAGTTTCAAAGATGTATCTATTTTGTCTTTAAAAAAAACCCTATTGTATAGGATAATCTTCAGGAACTTACTGAAACCTTTCACCTAGAACTTTAGTACCATGAACAACTGTACATTAAGTTCTTAATCCTTAGAGAAGTTCAGAGTACTCTCAATGCCATTGAATGAATGGATATGAGGTGGGTTGCTTTCTTTAAACAACTTGTAGGGAGTTTGAAAATGTTGTTACATTCGCGTTATCAATATCCAGTTTTAAATGCTATTAGTGAATGCATATTCAACGTGATGCGTATATTGTGGACCAAAAAAAAGTGGGAAGCTCAGCCATGAACTTTTTAAATCTGAACTCCAAGTCTGCCATAACTACCACTATCATATTCTTAATTACACAAGTTTATTTTGTCAAACAAAGAACTTTTGGCAACTGATATTAGGGTTAATAAATATAAATTTAAAAAATAGATATTGATTTAAAAATACTTTTTGGTAAGCTTCTATGATGTAACTCATATTAGTTGTATTTCAGTTGCTAGTTAAAATAAAGTTCAAGTTGCATTAGAGCATTGTTCACTTTCTTGAAACCATATTTTTGATCTCCCGGAATTACATTTATAGAGGTGGCAATCCTACATAGCATGTCCGAGGAAAGGTAAACATTTAGTAACTTTTTGATTATACACAATTTTAACTATAACGAAATAAAATGAAGTAGGCTATATAAAGATTTCATATTAAACGTTCAAACCGGAACAGTATAGTTAACAGGCGCTGGGCAGTAGTTGTTATGTTGTTCCAGTGCATGTCAGGAAACTCTCTCAATTTGGTATGATAAATGACGTTTATTACTATTGATACGCTTAGCGCACATATAATTTTTCTGGTATTAACAATTAGATTAGGCCGTTAGTATCAATACAGCCTTGTATAACCCGAACGGTTAGTATTACGTAGTGCTAAAAACAAAAGAAATCAAAAAGGAAAAAACTATATGTTAATACTTCAACATTATTATCAAATGAGACCTTTACACGTAAAAATCATCGTTAGCATGGAGAGGTGATGGGAAAACTACAACAATATTTCAATTTTATAAACATGCAAACACTTGGTAAAAATTTTTAAGTAGCAGAGTTGCGCGAAGTGTCTTTGACAGAGACATTTTCACTAATATACTGGGACCAGTTTTAGTAATTACTTGCTGGCTCGCTCACTAGTTTGGTCAGGCAGTCTCTCAGTAACTCGCCCGCTCTCTCGCTTATCAGTCCGCCCGAACTCTTAAGGTACCTTTTCCTGGATTACATAACATATTTTTACATTATGTCGATATAATCTTCCACAATTGACACTTCTACACATAATAATCTACTTAAATACCTCATTAAAACACAAACTGCCACCCACCATGAACAAAACAAATATCTGAATTTCAACGTTTCTCGAGAGTAACTGACTAAATTTTTCATAGCAACAACAAATTGGAAAACATTATTGTATCAAAGTCACCGCTGAAACAGCGGCGCTGTTAACCGGTTCATGGAAACACTTTGAGAGTAACCATCGCAGCACGCCGAAAGGGAGGCCAATGTATTTAGAGTTGGAATGAAAAATTGTAAATGATCAACAAGGACCTTTCTAGTAAATCTTTCAAGTGTCGGTAGGATTTTTATTTTTAATTTAAGCTGCAAACACATTAATTTGTCTATACCTCATTATTTTGTGCGGGAATAACATTATTTTATACAAAAAAAAGCATTTAAAATAGAAAATTAGAGTTTTTTATTTCTTTCGGGGGTTTGTGGGGGCCCATTTCTGTGGGGACTCCAGGTCGATCACCCTGATCGCCCCTCCCCTTAAATCCTGCCCTGCGTTCAACACTCTTCTGTCATCTCCTGCGAAGCAAGGGTCACAGAACCTTTGCGCAGCAATCCCTTTCATGACAACTCGGCCCTTAGTTAAACCCTCTCAAGTTACCCATAAGCGGGAATATAAGAAGCGACTGTTGGTATGGTCTGGATGTCGTGAAAGTTGCTATTGACTAGCCGATGGCTAGTCTAGGAGAATATCCAGGGTATGGGTGCGAACGCTTCAAAGAGAAACAGGCTGGCCACTGAAAAAGAATCGGCACTATCCTGGTAGAGTATCCCGGGGAAATTGAGATTTCCTTCTGGGGGTCGGGGCCCTACTGGCGGGGGGATTGTGTGTTGTTTGAATCAGTCCCGAATAGTTGCTTAGCAGTGTAAATCCTCACCATAAACTAATTAAGGCATCGTGGTTTGACTCATAGGTATGTTTTCAGAGCAGACATCAACAAGAGCGGCAATACCGGATCTAGACTGTGGTGCACTTCTTAACCATTAGTGGTGTCTGGGAGTGGGCTGATTGTAAGAACAGCCTGGGGGTCATGGTGCTCAGGCGTAAGGTACCGACCCGATGTAAGGCGGCCGGGACGTGCTCTAGGCCTGCACACGTTTTATATAAACGAGCACTAGACTGTCTTTGCCACCTTCCAATATTGACAGCTCTCTAAAATGTGATGGACGTGTTCCGGCATAGCAAAGACTCCGACATGGTCATCTGTGTGTGAGGAGGGTATATTCCCTTCTCGATACACACTAAGCGGTTGGTAGTACGTACCTGTGTATCGGGGATAGTTGGTCCGGGAACCTCGTCCCCACTGGGAAACTCTGGACAGTTGGTCTTGAAAGGGCTGGGGTGGCAGCAAAGATGGTGGATGAAATTAAAAGACGGAGTGTTTGAGAGAATGAAGGTTGAGAAGACGACTGTTCGGAGGCTGAGCTCCTGACTTCCTCATGATGGGCGATCACTAGTAGGAGCCAATTTCTCCATCCATCTGGTCCCAGTGGAGGGGGGTTTATCCCAAGCAACTCAAGGCAGGCTGGCATGGAAGGGCTGGTACTGGATTTTTCGGGTGCCCGAGTACCCTGAATGGCACTCAAAGACTTCGGTCTATGTCCGGCATAAAGGTGCCGTTCCTGATGGGTATCAGTGTTTGCACTGTGAAGAGCCTCAGAGCCTATGTACAGTGTAGCTGGAAAGCCCTTCGGGGGGTCTCTTCGGAGATTTAGTCGGATAACAACAATTTAGGAACGCCTGGGATCCTCTTCTTTCCGGTCTTGCCTCAGTGCTCTGACATGGTTCTTGGGATTGCCCTGTGTGTGAGTAGACTCCGATGTATCTCTTTTTCGGAGCATCTCACATACGTGTTGTGTGACATTGAGCTGAGAAAGTTCTCCAGGTTTGACCCTTTAGTTTGATTCCTTGTCACCGGGTGAGGAGCTGGTTACCATACACAATCTCTTCGACCACTACACTATACTTTTTAGGGGTTGAAGTCAGTCAACAAATCACACATATACACGTTACAGCTACATTCACACACATACAAACACACAACATAAACGTACTGCCTCCCACCCCACTTAGTGCACAAGATTTGACGATACTGGGACCAGTTTTGGGGGGTCTGATCAGGCAAGTGCCACAGTCTTAGCTGATGGCAAATCTTGCTGCTTCAATAGTTAATGTCACGGCCCTCAGCCGTTCTGCATTCACACAGCACTACACAGTTCTTTTATTTACTTTCTTGCTATCCTACAGGTAGAAAAAGTATTGTTATCGTCAAAAAAATTTAACTCAAGATTTTGATGATTCTCGACGTTTCATTGCCCCNTTTTTGCCCCCCCCCCCCCCAAATCCGAAAATGTGGTTTTTGAATTTCCGTCTGTCTGTATGTACTTTCGACTAGAGCTTAAACTGTTTTAACTGTCGGGCTAAAACTTGGTATATAGGATTTTCGTAGGTTTCCCCGAGGGGTTTTAGAAATTGGATATCTATCCCTAATATTAAGGGTAGTTTACTAATGAGCAAAAAGCAAAAAAGTCGATTTTCTCAAAATAAACTTTAACGATTTTGATTAAATTTCATTTATAAACATTAATACACATTTTAAACAAAATGGCTACCTTTGATATTTCGGCAAAATGACTTTAAGGGCTCCAGTATTATCATATCGCCGAAACTATTTGAGATTTGAAATTACTGATCATTACAAATATGTAGAACTAGTTATAATACAAATATTTTATAAGAAGCATATTTTTATAAAACCAATAACTTTCAAGCTGTATGCAAATATATATAACTTTTAACTTTTCGAACACAAAAGATAAAGTTTGTAATTCCGTCTGTCTGTGTGTCTGTTTAAACTTAAAATTAAGAGTATTTTAATAAACGGCAAAAAGAAAAAAAAACTTGATTTTCTTAAAATCGACTTTAACGATTTTGATTAAAATTTGTATATAGGCGTTGATTAAGATTATAAATAAACTGGCTATTTTCATTTTCCCATGAAAATTACTTTTAGGGTACTTTACAGAAGCATAAACTTCCGTATCTCCTCAACTATTTGAGATGCAAAATAACTTATCATTGAAAAATTGTAGTATTATTAAAAATAAAAAACTTTTATATGAAATATATTTTTATAAAACCAACGGTTTCTGAGATATTGGCAAATATATTAATACCATTTTGTGAGCTTTAGTTGTAAAGAGATACTACTCAAGTCTTAACGCAATAATTCTCCAATGCCACAGAGTAATTAAATATAAGTAAGTCTCTCAAAAAGTTTATGTTGTGGTTCCTTAAACCTCTCAAGAGAAATGTTTTTACGACAATGATCTACCTCCTTGATTTTAGACTCAATAGTCAATATTTAAATGTTTTATTTGTCAAACTTTATAAAATAATGAGGAATTTAATAGCAATGCGATGGCATGAAGATTTGCAACACCTAATAAAATGTCGAAAGTTTTAATTGGAAGTAGAAATTTTAATACGAAGTATTGACTCTTGTAGACCCAATATTGATTCTATTTTATTAGTCTAAACATAAAAATTAGGACTTTGATTCTTTAAAAATAAAATTATATAATTTAAAACGGACTAAAAAAGTTTTACATAAGTATAGTTTAATTTATGCTTGGTTTTGCTAGTGTATATTATTTCTTTTCAAAGATATTACGAGTTTTGGTTTAATATCTCAATTTTTAAACAATAGAGTGAGAAAGTCCGTGCGGAGTTCCGTAACATTTATTTTTCATCCAGGCGTTAACTGTCTCGTGGATATAACTAGTTCCCTGACATTTCTCTAAGCAAACCACGCTATTGGGGATGTACGTAAAACTATATCCCTGGTAACGTAGCATGCACCATGCACTAGACTATCGCAGGTTTTTACCATCACTTCTGTCGAGGGGTTTTTACTGCTCTTATTTCCACTCAGTGGGGCGGCTCTGGCACTTTCGTGCTTGAAGTTTCCCCACCCTACTCTCTTTCTTTCAAACTACTACTCATGATAAAGTGCATAGGTTCTGACCTGACGCACAATTTCTATCCATCCCTATTTTATTTTAGTTGCACATGTGGAGGGAGCAGTAGTAAATTCGGCTATCAAACGTGGCAGTACGGGCTCTGGGAACCCGTTGCATCTGTCAGAAAATTCATTCATTGCAAAACCATGGACTGGACAACACCATTTGAGGGGAATAAACCGGTGCATCAAACAGGGATGTTCTAATTTTTAAACCCTCTCTTGTCTCCTCTTTCCCTATCCTTCCGGCTCACCTTGGTCTCTCCCCAAGCTCTTCACTTCCTCCCTCCTCCCCTCCAGCTAACCGAGCTTTCCCCTTCTTACTGTTCATCCACCTCTTTCTATCGCCAAGCCTACCCCTTCTTCTCCTTCAGATCGTCGTGGTCTCTCTGCAAGCTCCTCTCTTCTTCTCCTTTAACTCAATGATGACTTTCGCTGAACCTTTCCACCCTAGCTCACCATGATCTCTCGCTTATCTACTCTATTCCCCCCTCTCCTCCATCTCACTATGGTTTCACTCGAGCTTCCCCCTTCTATCCCTCCAAGTCACCGTTGTATCTCACTGAGTTTTCTCTTTCTTCCCCTCCAGCTCACCACGGTATCTCACCGAACCTTCATCTTTCCCTCCTGATCAGCACTTTCTCTCACTGAGCTTTCCCATATTACCGTCCAGCTCGCTGCAGTTTCTTACTGGAATGTTATCTTCCCCCCTCCATCCCTTCCACTCACTACAACCTCTTACAAAGTAATCCCCTTCTTCCCTACATCACAATACGGTTTCACACCAATTTTTCCCTTTCTTCTTCTACAGCTCACCACGTTATCACTTAGAGACGTTCCCTTCATCCCCACCATCTCACCACAATTTGTCACCGGGATTCCCCCTTTTCCCCCTCCAGTTCACCGTGATGTCTTGCCGAGCCTTCACCCCCTCCCCCCCTCTTTCCCTATTTTGTTTTCTCCACGTTCCTTGCCTCTATGGGCTATTCTAGTCGCGTGGGGAACATGAAGCATGAACGTCACCAGTAGGAAGAAGCCACCCTTTCTCACCACCAGGGGTGCTCCAACTAATCCAAAAACCCACCAGTTGAACCAATCCAAAACTTACACGAGTACTAGTCAGAAAAGGAATAAATAATTAATCCAACAGCTGGGGACGATGACAAAGTTTTACAAACATGGGGCAATCCTATACTCATATAAATATGTTGAATGATGTCTTTATCAAAACACACATGCATATATGTATCTACTGTACGTATACATCTGTAGTTGTATCTGTTAATGTAAATATACGTATATAACATTACTAAATAAACGCTTCTATTCTTTATTATTTTCTAAACAATTTAATATTAAGTTGATTTCATTTCTATATTTGTATTAGTAGGGTTCTATTAGATGAAAATGTTAAAAGATGTGCATGTAAATTTTTTAAATAAAAAAAACTATTTAATATAATATCATTAATTTTATGTAACGAATGTACGTTTGTGTTTAAAGCTATAATAATTTATTTTTTGTAAGATCTCGACCCACAGCCTAGCCCAAGTATATTAATTATAGCTCTCATATATTTAATCTTAATCTTAACAAATAACCTCTCAAGCAAATACTTATTAAATAATTATAATTATAGTTAAAATGATATTATGGTTGAACATAGAGAAGTTTGTAATTTTAAACTTTCCTCGCATTTCACTTAAGCTATATCAGTAATTAAATATGAATTTAAAAAAAAACTCTATATATATCCAGCACAGTCAGTATTGACATTGATAATATTATTTAGCCAATGATAATACTGAAATAAATAATATTCCCCGGCTTAAATTGTTACATATATACAATGGAAGTAGTTTCTTCCTGGGGTTTGAAACTCTCTTTAAAAGCGAATTCCAGCAAAATCAATTTTATAAACACTTTTGGTAATTGGGACTTCCATGGAAAATTAATACACGAATACAATGATTTTATACGTATTTACAGTAAAACAAAAGTGTGTCCTATTACTTGTAGTGAATTCCTTGAAACAAATATTCGATCTCAAACTAGTGGTTTCTAACTAAAGGATCGTGGACCATCTTTGGTTCATGTTGCTATGTTACTAATTTTTAACACTTTATTTTCACACTTAAGAAGTTGTTAGTAAAGTTAGATTTATATATAAATTAATATTTTTTTCCTTTAGTTTAATGTTATACAATAGTTCTTTAAAATTTGTTATTTAATCTATATATTTATACGACTACAAATAAAACTCATAAGTTTGAAGGGTCTTAAGTCGACTAAGCCTGTATTTACATGTCAACATGCGTTTATAATAATTATTGCTAACTGTGTTTGCAAGTGTGTTTCCTGCTATACATTATTTTTACAAAATAAGGTACAAGTATACGTGTGACTTGCCCAGGTAGTTCTCTTAAACGTGTAATATTTGATGTCCCATCATATTATCTTTTCTTCCACTCAACTTAAATATTTATTATTATTATTATTATTATTATTATTATTATTATTATTATTATTATTATTATTATTAGCACCGCGCCTTACTAACCGTTCGGGTTGTACGCAATTACGCTAATGTGTAATGGTAGGGTGATTTGTGAGATGAAATGGAGGACCTACAGCTTAACGTGGGATCCGAACCACGGTGGAGGCCTGGCATTCCCCACACTCACAAGATGTCTTGTCAGAGGTGAAGGAAGTGTTTGGTGATCAGATAAATCTGTGCCGGGACCGAGGATTGAACCCCGGACCTCCAACACAGAAGTCCGACACCTTCCCCAAAGACCACCCGGTCACCGTTATTTTTTATTTAATGTCAGGTAAGTTAGATAAATTGAAAAATCCCATTTAAAGTGTGAATTGGTTCTCCATATATTTTCCAATACTATCCTTTATACGTTCAATTTTTAAGTGTGTAAATTTATAATGTAAAATTTTGTATTAATGATGTGTATTATTCAGTTGGAGAGAAAACTCGGCATTGAATAACATTCTCAATATAATAATAAAAATCTATTTAAATGTTTTTAAATAAATTTATAATGTACCTCACTTATGTATGTCCCATGATATGTTATTGATTATAGGCACCTCACAAAGTATGTGTTATAAATATTAATGTAGATACGTTAAAAGTTGGTCTGAAGCTTTTTGGTTAAACTTTGAATCCGTTCGCCACTAAAGATATGTTGGGATTTGCTGTCTTAATGAGAGATACGAATGTAAATCGTACTTGAATGCACAGTACATTACATTATTATTATTAGCACCGCGTCTTACTACCCGTTCGGGTCATATGCACTTACGCTAATGTGTAATGTTAAGGTGATTGTGAGGTGAAATGAAGGACCTACAGTTTAACGTGGAATCCAAACCACGGTGGAGGCCTTTCATTCCCCACATTCACAAGATGTCTTGTCAGAGGTGAAGGAAGGGTTTGGTAATCTAGATAAATCTTTGCCGCGACCGAGGATTGAACCCCGGCCGCCAGCACAGAAGTCTGACACCTTACCCCTGGACCACCAGGTCACCCAGTACATTACAATTACACTAAAAGAGAGAAAGACTACCTTTCTTGGTCTCTTTATGGCGGGGATGCAGAACCTATGGCACGCTACCGGGTGACACATGAACGTGATTTGGATGGCATGTAAAATTTAAAAAAAACTGTGAAAAAAAAACTTTTTCTGTGTGGTGTGGAACTTTTTGAAATTAACATTATTTAAACAGTTATATCGTTCAATTTTTTACTTTCACCTTTTATTTGTCAATAGAACTTCTACATAACGCCGTGACACTATGTTTAAAGGTGAGTGGTGCCACTTTAAGTGGTGGCACATTATACTAGTTCGAAAAATGCAACTAACCATTTAAGTGACACATTGGTAGGAAAAGATTCACCATCCCTGCACTAAGGTGTTACTTATAAGATGTGGACATAGTACAATTATTCCAAGGCAAGGCTGCTACTGTTCAAGGTAAACGGAGTGTCCCTCTACACAGGATAATTTAGATATTCAGGTAAAAACATGAACAGGTTGTAGAGGTTGACAATACAAGTATATCCATACACACTTTGGTGGCCGTGTGATATAATAATAATAATAATAATAATATTTAGCACCGTGTCTTACTACCGTTCGGGTTATACGCTTTAAGTATTAATTACTCTAATGGATTAGGAATTGGGAAGGTTGAATTAGAGGAAGTGGACCCGCATTTGCGTGGAGGGAGAGTGGAAAACCACTTAGGAAAAACTACCCCCAGTTCACCCGACTGGGATTCGAACCTCGATCTCCCCGTCCTCAGCAGTCGAGCTCAACACGATAAGCGCGTTAGCCAACTACGCCACCGAGGCGGGTCCGTGTGATATAACGCGCTACTTTTGTGTTGGACTAGACTGCAGATGACAGGGTGTTTGAGGTTCGAATTTCAGTTGATTGTACTGAGGGTGGTTCATCTTAAATGGTTTTTCCACTCTCCATACACGCAAACGCGGGTACACTCGTGGTAAATATAGCCTTCCCAATCCCTAAAGCCATTCGCGTAATTAGTACATAAGCGTATAGCCCAAACGGGTAGTAAGACGCGGTGCTAAAAAAAAAGTATTTCCACGCAATAAACTTGGAGTTGGCGATGCCAAGTGACAGCACTTTAAGACGTCAAATTTGGCACTGTATGCACCTGTGGTATAGGCAAAACATGCAGCACACCGTGCAAACCAACACAGACATCTCCACCACTCCCTCTCTAGAAACACACAATGGTGAGAGCGTAGTAGAGGTACAACATAGGATATCTTTGAAAGAATCACCAATTTGTAATTCCTTCTGGGCACCTTCTGCGAGCCAAATCACTTCCTGTTACTAGTCATTTATTTACACCACACTTTATGTGCTGAAGATTGGTGAGTAAGACTACCCTCTAGGTGTATACAACGCCAACTTTAACGTCTCGTAGCACCGCCATTTGCGTTTTGCCGACCTCAGGCTCATTACGTGGAAATACCTGCCTTGTCACCCCCCCACAACCTGTTTTTTTTTTACCTAGTGATCTGATCCTGTATATTTAAAACGTGAAGCAGTTCCGTTCGATAATGGTATCCGGAGCAAAACCAAAGCAATTTTAATCATTTTTTTAAAATTTGCTGACAGTTATTTATTTTAGAGGATATATAAGGGAGGTGGTTTCTAACTGGAAGCTAAAATTAAAGTAGGAATAAGTGTTATACCTAGATTAATTTAACTTCCAATTTACATTTCTAAAAAATAAAGACTACAATTGAGAGAAGTCATTGAAAAATTGATTGATGCCTTATTCGTCAATGGGCTCGATAGTTATTTAGGGTGTGGCAGAAGGGAGTGCGAGTAATTTTACTGTTTTTATACCATTACATTTATTTGGCCAAAATAGATAAAATATTTATCCAGTAGCAACATAAGAGTTTAGTTTTCTGAACATGCTAATAACAACAGATCTTGAATAACTATCAAAGATGTCCTGGGATTTTGTCAAAACTTTTTCGCTTTATCTAAAAAATTTGAGAAAATTCCAGGACACCCTTGACAGATCTGTTGATTTTTTCAAAAAAAATTAATATATTCTATAAAAACTGTAAAAATACTTGCGCTCCTTACTGCTGCACCTTAAATAATGTGGAAATAATTGTTTTTTCTTAGCATCACGTATCACCACCCTTTCGCCTTTTACGCACATGTACTAATTACACTAATGCATAAGGGATGAGGAAGATTGAATTTATAAGAAGTGTAACCTCATTTTATGGATGTACAGTGGAAAACCATAGTGAAAATACCTTCAGTCCACCCGACAACCCCATCTTTGCTTCATCGGCAGTCCAGTTTATTGTGAGAGTGACGCCTTAGATCATTCAACCACCGAAGCAGGTGGAAATAGATAATTGGTATTGTTAGTTAAACGCCCAACCAGGGGACAAAAAACTAATCCAAAATGTGTGCGCTGTTCCAGACTGAATCATAAAGTACACCCCTTCACTGAGCCCCACTTCAGCTGCTACTGCTTCCAGTCATTTTTACAAGCTTCTTTGTAACTGCTATTGCTGCTGTAATTTAACAATGTAAGTTGCTTCTAATGCTAGATACTTTTGCTTTTGCTAATACCCTTACTTCTTTCGCACGCAAACTCACAAAAATAACGAATTTTCTAAAATACAATATGTCCCTAATAAATTTTTAGAATTAATTATAAAAGGTAAAATACTATTTTATTTTGGAAAATTATTTTGCTTCTTTTCCTATTCATCATGTGTATACATTGATTCAATTGTTTATCAAAATATACAATTGTTATATAAATATTAAAACTAATGTAACTAGTTTATTATTGGAAAATAAAATCTAAATTAGAAATGTCCATATTTTCCATACATCCCTGAACAGTATTTAAATATTAATATTATTATTATCATTTATTATAATAATAAAGTAACCATTTTTTCGAACCATAATTGACTTTACAGACATGGTGGAAGATTTCGTCGTTTAAGGCCCTAACATTAAATGCCATGTAATTTAGTTGAAGGGGTTGATGTTAACACTGTGCTATATTCTAGTATTATTTATTTGTGCTGCGTACTGGGCCCAGCTAAATAATATGAAGACAGATACAAAGTTTATGGGGTAATTTATTATGAGTGGACTGACTATAAAGAGAGACGGGGCTCGTTCCTTCCACGCTGGCTTGTCAGTCGAGGTCTCATCACTGATTCTAGCTCATATACAACATAGCCTACAGTTTGATTGCCCCAGGCATAGAAAAGACAGTTTAATATAGAAGGCGCTCTCAGTGGTGTATTGCTGAACCACAAGTAGCGCTAAGTATCGATTTCCCTAACTAACAACTGTTCTGGCGGTATATTCAAATCTAAATGTGTTTACTTTTGCTATCTATGATTCCAAGGCTTTGGTGTAAATAATGGTAACTAACATTTTGAATTATCATGTTGTATTTAGAATGGTTTTTAGTTGAAAATTTGGCAGAAGTTGACTCCTAGAATTATATTATTTAATTAAAGCTGATACAACATGAAAATGCAAAATTTTAGTTACCATTATTTACACCAGAGCCATTCATTTTCAAAGGAACCTAATGGAATTAAATTTGCAATATATAGAAAATTATTTAGACAAAATAATATAATAACATATGGAGTTTTTCTTCTAATTAGGCCTCTAGACCTTTATTTTTTGTTAAAATATTATTTTTTGTAATGAGGTAACTCAATACCTTTTTTAAAAACTTGTGAAAGGAAAGGCCAAACAAACTTAAAACTGTATTCACAAATGTTATTAATCAAACACAATTTAAACAGTAATAAATTTGTTGACAGATCATTTTACAGTAATGTTTTATTTTTAAATCTTCTTTCCCTACTTTAGTGGTCAAATGGTTTAAGGCAAGCAGGTCAAACTCATGGACCAAGTGTATTTTGCAGTACTGCTTGGAGAAACAGTGTTTTAAATAGGTGTTTTTCCAAGAGCGTGTGCGGCTAAATCAGCAAACGTACTCTATCGTCTTTTCTAGCCCCAGCCTCCCTATAGAAATATGTTAAACAAGCACTTTATCATATTTTTCTTACTACCCAGGCATCAGTTTATAACATGTTATAAACTCCCCCGCCCCCCAGGTGAAATTCTCCTTAAGCCCATGAGGAACGACAGTGGGCAAGGGACGATTCTTGGATAGTGGTAAAAAGTATTGACATATTAAGCCAAAGGTTCCAGGTTTGTTTCCTATATCTTGTTGTCATTTTTATATGTATGGAATTTTCCTTATTTTGTTAAATAATGCATAGAATTATCACGTTTGTAATATTGTTGAAGGTAAAGGGTGAATCCAATACTAATTACACCAAATTTTTAAATAAAATAAGTGCAAGTAATTTGTACTCTTGAGTTAATTTTATTGTTGAAATCTTAGGGGAAAACAAACAAAAATTTTCATACACAGAAAAAAAGTCGAAATACAACATGACGGTTCATCAATTAAACACGTATTTTAAAAAGGCTTATGATTCAGTTAAAATAAATAAATTTTTTGAAATTGTAGTTAAGTTTGGGATACAAAAAAAAACTGGTCAAACTAGTTGATATGTTCGACATACTTGCGTCAAATTACGAGTTGGATGTCACTTATCAGATTCTTTCAAAATTCATACTTGTTTGAAACAAGGAGATGCACTTTCCACATTACTCTTTAAAATTGCCTTAAGAGTATGCTATTAAGGTTGTGCTATAAAGTAGGGAGGGTTTGACATTAAAGGTACAATGCAGCTATTAAGATAAGCAGATGATTTAGCTTTGTTGGGTAACTGTAATCAGACTGTTGCAAGAAAAGCAGAAACTTTATTAGAACCTAGTAAGAAAATATGTTTGGAAGTAAACTCTGAAAAGACTGATTATATGGTCACACAGCGAGCACAGATTTAATAAGATATTTATAAATTAATGCAAATGGCCTATCATTTGACATGGTTAATCAGTTTCCAGATGGAGCTAATTGACCTTCATTGTAACTCTGAAATATTGAAGGCAAAATTATATTAAGTTTCTCTATTGGATTTTCATAAAAATCACTTTCCTAAGGGAATGAAAGCATTGGACACTAATGTTTAAAGAACGGAAACATTAAGCGGAAGCACCTACATATAGGTGAATAGTAATTTTCTTTGATGAAACAGATCAAATCAAGAGTTCGTTCCTGTCTGACTGATGAACATTGAGGGAGACCTGTGAATTTGAACCTGATATTGACAAAATAATAAAATACAGTGTCAAGTACCACACTAGACTTATGAGTAAACAGTACTAGCAACCTATTTATGTTCTCTATTTAGGAAACATGTGTGTTCTTTCAAATAAATAATTTTAGTGCATTTGTGTTTGTTTTATAAAAGTGTTCCTTTACACATTGAAATTTTGGAATCTAATATCTATTGCTTCTCTGTGACCTCAAACTTTTATGAGGAATGGATTTTCTTAAAATAAATATCCTACTGGAACTAGTTTAAGAGTAGTTATATAAGTACACTTTTCAAGTATCATCTTTTATTATAATTTTAGGCCTCTTGGTAAAATCATGAAATGGAGGAAAACTTTGGTAGATGGTTGTCGAAGTGGGAGGGGGAGCTTGGGAGGCAGTGGGGAAGGGGGGCTAGTCGTCTTGTGGCCCGCCATCAATCAGTCAAAGTAAAAGTGACCCTCAGGTGTTAAAAGGTTGTGAATCCCTGTTCTACATGGTTGTGAAACATGGTCTCTTACCTTAAATGACAAAAATAAATTTAGGTATTTCGAAAACAAAATCCTAAGTAAGATATTTGGTTCAAAATGGAATGAAAATACTTGATAGTGGAGGAGGCTACATAATGATGAATTAAATACCCTGTACTCATCACAAGAGATTATTAGGATGGTCAAATTTCGCAGATTACGGTGGAAAGGACACGCAGTGTGAATGGGAGAATTTAGAACCGTGTTCAAAGAATTGACCAATAAGCCCTTTGGAATGACATAGATGCAGATAGGAGAATAACAATAGAATGGACTTGAAATAAATAGGGTGTAATGAGGTGGACTGGATAGAACTAGCTCAAGTTAGGGATACGTGGATTACTTTTTTGAGTGCGGCAATGAACTTTGTAGTATCTAATGCCATAGAGAATGTAAGTAGGAAGACACAAATAGTCTCAAGTTAATAAATCAAACCTTTTCTATTATCTTTTGACCCAAAAATCAAACAAAATATATTTCTTTTGAAAAAAATTCTAGGGTAGTAGCTTTAATTAAATCTATATTTCATTGATATTAGGGGTGTGCAAAGTATACTTTTTTAATTCAAAGCAAACCCGAATCGAACATACGCTTTTAAGGAAACCTTAACCATTCACAAAACCAAGCTGAAAACAATGAGAGTAACCTGTATATGTGTAGGTAACCTGTATTTTGTGGTAGCTGCATTTAATATTCCGATTAAAGTGTATTTAATTAAGTACAAAAACATAGTATGAGGCAAAGGTTCGTAAAAAAACAAAATACGCACTTTGAAATATTAATTAACCTTCTAACTGATTTAACAAGACTACATAAGTTATTATGATTGGTAAATAGAACATAATTACTTACCCATTACAATGTTATGATTAGAGCGAGTCACCAACCTAAGTTTAAAATATTCCAAATAGTAAGTACTCCAATGTTAAAATGATTCATTATAATATTTTAATATAAATCTATAAAGTTTGATCTATACTTGTGTTTCTGAACAAACCAACCCAACTGCTGTTTGAGTGCACACATACATACCTTGCATATTGCTTAAATATTTAAAATGATTAAATGGGATGACATCCTATAAATTACATTCTTATTTCTAGTATTATACCTAATGTTTGAAAGCCCAGAAGCCAGATGGCTTAAAAAAAATATTTAAACTTGCGACTCAAAGTATTAAATTATTGAATACACTATTTCTCCTTTAGGGCAATTCCATGGTCATGTATGGGAAATTTGAACATATTATCATTTTTATTTTATAAAGGTTGGCAATTTTATTTTATGCAAAAATGTTACCTTTAAATAGGTTTTGTACACTCCCCTAAAAAAATATTTATCTTTTTCCATGCAAAGGCTGCATATTAAGATTTTTACTTTCATATACGTATTTTTTTTTTCCATTTGTCACATGAGGTAAATACACATAGCATATGAGACATAGTACATCAATCATTATTTTGAATTCAGATATGTATCAGTAAATGATTTCAAAACAATTATATAATCATAATATCAACTTATATTAAACCAGTATTTCAGTAACAATCTGATTCCCGATTTCCAACTAAGAAAAGTTGTAGCACTATTCCGATGGACATGATTGTTTAGCTGCAAATCTACATAGACTTAACGTGTATACCTTACCCCAATGCTTCCCGTGTAAACTACCAGATACTATCATGAATGGAGACCACTTGCATCAGTGCCAAGAAATAAACAGAATACAGGATGATATACCAACCCAACTAAAAAAATTCTATTGGGACACTAGACGAAGAATGGAAGGAATTCAAGATCCGGAGGTTTAGCAAACAACTAACAATTATTTACATATTTATAATCTCTGTGTATGTATGTATATATATATGTATGTATATATATATGTATGTATATATATATGTATGTATATATGTATATATATATATATACATATATATATACATATATATATATGTATATATATATACATATATATATACATACATATATATATATATACATACATATATATATATACATATATATATGTATATATATATACATATATATATATGTATGTATATATATATATAAGATTACTAATGATACTGATTTGATTGGTTAAATATATGCACATATTAACACTAAAAAAACAGTTTACACAGGCTTTCAGTATGAAAGACCTTCTTCAGCTCTTGAAAAAATCATAAATAATA
Organism: Timema douglasi; assembly: GCA_901482245.1. Classification (NCBI taxonomy): domain Eukaryota; kingdom Metazoa; phylum Arthropoda; class Insecta; order Phasmatodea; family Timematidae; genus Timema; species Timema douglasi. The sequence goes on along the minus strand of CABEEJ010000710.1, from coordinate 207,805 downwards.
TTTTAAAAATCAATGGCAGTTACTTCAAGGAGCTGTGTCCATTACCACATTATTTAACATTATGACAAATAACAAACATTAAAACTTCATTATTTGCCGATGAGCTAATTTGAACATCGGCAAAACATAACCATCACAATCAATTTTCTATAACAAATCAATGTGCTCTTTAAATGGAGTAGCGATAAAGACACACTAGTCACGACAATGAAAACAAACTATTAAATCTTTGCCCTATGTCATCAAATAACATCAATCGCAATAAGTTTAAATAATGAAAATATAGAATAAAATGAATTTTACAAGTACCTTGGAGGAAAACCTAATACAACATTAACATAAAAATAATATAAAAAAATATTGGTAGAGAAATGCAGCAAAATATTAGCTCAAAGTAAGTGGGATGCTCTACATCAGTATTAAATACCACATACAAAACACATATTACCCTAATGCACAATATGGGAATGAAATCATAATCATTGTACCTCAGTCACATCTTAAAATACTATATTACAAGTATAAAATGAAACCATTAGAGTAAATACAGGAGCAGTTCGCACCACCCCCACCATAGCATAACAAGCAGACACCAAAAATTTCTCAATAGAAAAAAAGTATAGTTCTATATGAAAAATTAAAGAGACCATAATCATTGGGGGACATATAAATAATCACCAAGAATCCATAAATCTCAGAATGGATGTATATAAACAGTCAAACAGCTGCAACAAAACTATGAGATTAATGTAGGAAAAATATACAATTAATAACCATATCTTATTAGCCAAATATAAATTGAACCTAAAGCTGAGTTGGCAGAACAAATTATAAAACACAAAACCAAACTATTCTCCGTATATACTGCATTCCTGTTGGATAAAACTCAACTAATTTTGATGAAGAACTGAGGCCCATTAATTCTGCTTGAATGCAACTATCCTACCATGTAAGATCCTTTGACTCTAAATCAGCAAAACAAGCTGTAGTAATCAATGCTCCTATGATTAGGAAAATATATGACATCCACCAATCCATACACCAACTTCAAGTCCTACACAAGATTATACATTTCCAGTGGATTCAATCACACTGAAAAAAAAGGCACAACAATTCTACAAACTAGCCTCAAAGAAATACAACTTATAATTAATAAAGCTGTACAAGAAACCATTGTTAAATCAAGCATGGTTATAGTCAGGTTCATATTTTTTCTAAACTATTTAAAACAAATCAAGAAAACAACTAGAATATGTAGCACCTTTCTAGAAAACCTTTGGTAAAATTTATGTTGGCTAAGTTACTTCTTGTTGCCTACTTTCTGATATTTATTACAAAGTTTCTGGGCTTAAATCTTAATAGGATCCGTTGAATAGGTTGACAAGGATTATTTTCCTGCTAAAATTCTATTAAAATTTGTTATCCATGCATATATAATTATTTTTATAACAATCTTAATCGTTAATGTCTTTACATCATGTCTGGGACAAGCTAATAAAGAAAAGTCTATTTCTTCCAACATAAACTTTGACAATATTTTAGATATATTCATATTGTGACATATTGTGGGGGAAGGATCAAACAGTGGAACAATGTCAACACCATCAATCAAAAATCCATTGCTGTGGTTTTATTTGTGTTGTCTCGTGAAAAATTCGTTGGTTTCTTTCTTCAAATATTTCAGTGTTAACACATTTGTTGATCCTTGGTCACAAACAGTGGCAATCACTTTAATTCCTACTTTAAGCAAACATCGGATGGTCTCTCTAATGCATCTGGCCACGTCATGAGTTTTTATTCTGCTCTGCATAAGGTAGTATGAACTAGATTGTTCCACTTCCTATGTATTCCCCTTAACATAAATACTATTGCATGGTCTGAAATTATTGGTTTTCTGTTGCCTCAAATCCATCAATCACATCATCACATGCCTTATAAGTGAAACCAGGTGATAGGGACATTTAATAAAAGATTAAAATACAATATTTATCACGTGGTTTCATTTAAGAAACAGTTTATTTCAGTTGCTTGAAAATTTGGTCATTCAATCCAGCCTTGAATGACACTTTCCTCAACAACCGCATAGTTGATTTTTTACTCGGTAGAGCAAAAAGCTTTGAGAGCAAGCGGTAACCTTTACCACTCTTTTTAAAAAGTGATAAACTTAAAATTTTATCTTCGGTTGAGAATCTATATCCTTTAGGATGCTTGTTTTGATTTCTTATATGAAATTCTATAAATGTCCGGGTTGTTGAATTTAATTTTGAAATAAATTTCCTAAACTTTACTGTATCCATACATTTCTAGACTGCTGCCAATCTTTGTTTGAATGAAAAAAATATTCTAGATAACGGAGCTTTTTTTTGTAGCTGAGTGGCCACACTGTAAATATAATGAGCTTTTGGTGTTAGGTAGCTTGATCAAGGTACATTCACTCTGCCTAATAAACCATTCATCTTTCTCACTAAAAACAAAACAAAATGAAGATCAATTAGTATAAACATGAAATAACAAGAATAAACAAAAATATGATTAAATTCCAAAGTGTGGAGTGGAGAAAGCAAAATCCTATTTTTAAAGATTAAAAACACATGGTACACAAAAATTGTTCAAATAAGACCTTCTTTTTATGTAAAATGACAAATGATTTAACACTATCATTCCACTAAAAAGGATACAACCGCCTCAGTGGCCGAAGAGTCTAACGCGTCACTCGTGCTAGACTGGCCCGCTGAGGACGGGAAGACTGTGGTTTTAACCCAGTCGGGTGCAATGAGAATGATTATTCCTAAATGGTTTTCCAATCTCCATCCAGGCAAATGGGTGTGCACTTCCTCTCAATTTAACCTCCCTAATTCCTATCCTGTTTGCATAATTAGGCCTAGTATATAGGCATATGACCCGAACGGGTAGAAAGACGTGGTGCTAATAATAATAATAATAATAATATATGATTGTAGTAGCACATGTAAAACACATGTTCGTCAATAGGCCCATTAAAGTCTATCTGTGATTAGGTGAGTTGTTAAAAAGTTGCAAAAATAAAAACAACTCAAATAGTTATATTTAATTTAACTCTTATTCAATTATCAGAATCCTTGTTAGTTGAATAATCATCATTATCATCATAAAGTTTCCCAAATTATTTCAGTTTTTGCGCACAAGTTGTTGGAAACCTTGGCGCATTATCCCTGAGAAAAAATTAGATAAACAATCAAAACGAAAATACAAAGCAAAAAAAAATCCAAGTAAATAATATTATTAGTGACAGCTATGAGAAAATTGGATTTTAGTGAGCTTTGCTAATTCTCGATAGAGATATAATAAATTAATAATGGTCTTGGGCACAGAAGCCAATGTGCGTGTATTTGAAGTGCATCCTCCTAGAACAAAAGTTACCTAAACCCAATAATTCCCATGTCTTCACCAGTAATAAAGTAATTAAGTACCTAGGTTGTCTCAGAGTTGTAGAAAAATGTTCGCTATTAATCACAAATATCTCACTAGGTTAAGTTGCGAGCAAGACAAGGTGTTACATGATAAATTCACCAAATTAAATAAAGACATTTAAATAAATAGATCTCTTTATGCGGTAGTGTGTGACATGCTCTGAACTTGGTGCACAGGTAAGTTCTAGTCAAGTGCAAAGGAAGAGACTATACAAATTGGTTTCACAGCCTCATGACAGTTGTTAAGTTATTAATTTAAAAATTCACATTCCTTATCTCTAGATCAGTAAGTATTACATAGTTTTGAATAGTCTAAATGGACAATAATAATAATTGTATGATTATATTATACTAATATGCAAGATATTAATAAAATTAAATAAATTATACAAGTTTTAATGTGTTTAATATCAGCCCTTATTTATGTTATTATAAATTACATTGCTGGTAGGCCTTGAAACTTTATAGTTAGTTATCATTTCAAGCTATCTGATACGAAATTGATCATTGGTAACTAATTACGTTTTTTACTATTTTGACAGCCTATATTCATACCTGGTGTTGATCTGGATCTCCTGTGAGGAGTTTGGAATACTAAACATATTTTTGTTTTCTTCGGAGTAATAAAATGCACGGTTTCATTAAGTGTAGTAGGTGTAAGTTCTAGTTTGTTCTTTGGGGCCGTATTTTCAGTTGTCTCTGTAGAAGAAAGAAACAGTTAAGATTAAAATGTGATGTATTGGTTTGCACTTATCATTAACAAATAATACTGTAAATAAATAAAGTTCAATAGAGATACATATAGATAAAATACTTTATCTAGACCTAATGTTTAGAAGTAGGCTGCATACTTTCACGGGGATATTTTAGCCCATAAATGAAAATGTTTGTAAGGGGAGGGAGATACACATATATTTAAGATGGACCAAATATATTATATCTAATATAGTTCATAATTCTGTTGCAAAACTTATATTAGGTTAAATTTCCTGACCTTTCTAAGCGTTTCAGATATTTTTTCAATGTAGGCCTACCTACTCTATCTCTCCACAGTTTTTGTTGTTGATTTTTTTTTAAATTTATTACATTAACTACTTTTTTAATGCTAGCAGTTTTTAAAATCGACATTTTTATAATCTATCTTTTCAATAATATATTAAAGGTTTGAGGTATTATTTGTGGTTACATCCTTGGAGGTAGGGCTTATGCAAAATAGGTAGGCCTACTACAAAATATAATAGGGTATAAGATACTACAAAGGATAATAGTTGGTAACTTTTCATCTAAATAACCTTAGAGCTCTTTGTTAATAAATTTCAGCTCAAGGCATACTTTCTATGTAAAGAGTTTATTTTCCAGGGGGATAGGGCTTTGATAGATTTTTAAATGGGGTTCCAATACACACACATAAAATATATTTTATTAGGTTGGAGAAAATGGTGGCATCCTTGGCACTATGTGTCAGCTAACCTAACTTAGGGGTGTACAAATGTTATTTCCTAAGTAGGCAGGCCTACATTAATTCTAAATGCTTAGGTCTATAGAATGTGAACTTCTGAGTAATAAACTTGCTAAAATATGAACAGCCCTAATTGTGGCTAATATTAACCTTATTGAGATTGACCCACCTTGACATGATAATTTGAACTCTTGCAGCGGAAATACTTGCAAATTTGTTGAATCCTCATTAGGCCTACTATGTTTTCCTAGTTCTTCATTAAAACCTTGGGGGAAAAACAGCAACATTATAAACAAGACAATGTAAGTATATAAGTATGGGATGGCTGCAAATTTATAATAGCATCAACATTTAGCTGTTAAAAAATAAGGAGAAAGTACTCATTGCATAGACTTTTGATTTATGTCCAAAATAGTTTATGAATATTTTTCCACAAACCAAATAATGAGAGTACTTTATTATACAGTAACAAACACTCATGAAAATTTAGTAAAATAATAATTATATCTCATGAATATTGAAATGCGCAGGAAACAAATAATACCATAGATAACAATAGCATGTTATTATTATTATTATTATTATTTGGACTGCGTCTTCTTACCACCCGTTCGGGTTATACGCACTTACGCTAATGTGCAATGGTAGGGTTATTGTGAGATGAAATGGAGGACCTACAGTATAACGTGGAATCCGAACCACGGTGGAGGCCTTGCATTCCACACATTCACAAGCTGTGATTAATACACGTATTGTCAGAGGTGAAGGAAGGGTTTGTTAATCAGATAAATCTGTGCCGGGACCAAATCACTTAATTTGCCTCCCCTCCCCCACCGCATCAAAATTTAAATTTAAATGTACCACCGTTTTGCACATATTTTGCACCCAAGTATTACTTAGAGTAACCCACGAAAATATAGTGAATTTGCTCATGCATTTGTTTTTCAGTGTAAATAGAAAAAATACACAATAAAAATAATAGAAAAGTATTACTGTAAGTTAGAATATTGTTTGTAAATGCTGTGTTATAATTATAAGTCGTCACAATAACCGTCTTCATCATCATGGGAATAAAGAGTGCTACTGTTTTCACACTTCTGAGAATCATCATTTGGACACAAAAACATATCGGTGCACGGGAGATAACTACGGCAACAGGAGCACAATTTGGAGAGACAGTTTGTTTTTCAAGAGCATTTTATGAGCTCTAATATTTCTGAAGGTACTGGTGGCATGTCAGTAATTTTCGGGACATAATAACCATCACTAGCTTCCTAACCATAGCCCGGTTCAGGAGATGCTATATTTGAATGAGCAGTAAAATCATTGTTCCAAATTATGCACTGATAAAATAGCCCTAAATATAGAGAATTTTAGAGCAGACAACTTTGGTGGCATCTTTTCAGATTCCACTTTTTTTAAATATACCATCTTACTTCTTGCACTGTCAATGCTGTAGATCATGGCATATAAAGTTTGCAGACAAAATTTTCTATTCCCTCTTCAACACACTCCCAAATTTCCTTTGCCTGAAAAATATTCTGTGGTAACACAGCCAGTGAAGGCACGAAATCCTGGCAAAGCATTGGCTTTTTGTGGACCCATTACTAGATAGTTAATACTTTGTAATTGAAGTAGAACAGTTATCAATGCTGTCTATTCTGTTGTGGGCCAGGTATCAGTGAGGTACCATGAACTGCAGTTATTGGAAAAGCTGTGGTTATATAAGAAATGAAGGTGCCCATGTTGGAATATTTGAATTTCCACTCATGTCTTCACTTACACATTGTGTATAATCTTGCAGGGAAGCACCTCTCATTTTGTGGATGTCTTCCCTATAAGCCATACCTTCAAGTCGGTAATATCAGGGTGGCCTACAGAAGCTGGGCTGAAGTCAGGATACGTTTTGACTTATAGAATCTGTTTGGATGGCAAAAAAACAATCTTTAATAACAGTTGAACAGTCAGGAAGGTATATTGCACAGTTTCCAGACGTTTTCCACAGTTGGAAGAACTTGTGTACTGTCATCTGCTTCTTTTCTCTGATAAATGGCCAGCGCTGTGGCATGTGTATTTTTTTTTCCACTAGAGGTATCTTTCATAAAATCTACAATGTTTGCTGCGAAATATAAATATCGGCTCTTGACCATATTTGCAGGTAAATACACTCCATTATTCCTTCAGACATCATCCATATCACACTCTGCGATTTGAGACTCATACCTGAGAAGACAGATATACTTGATCGAGAAGACCAATTCATTAAGCATATTTACATTACATTTGATTCTAGTGGCTTGATAAATTACCATTCCTATGGCAAACTGTTGAGGCCTAACATGTATTGGTTGCATATTGTCAGAACATAAACGGTACACTGGTCTCTCATTGCTAAGTGGTTAAGTGGAAGAGAAGGCTAACGCCATAACTTCACCATATAAATAAAGGCTATTATTATTGTATGTCATAGCCATAATAGTTTGTGAGATACTCATGGCTGCTTTATTTACAGCGGTTGGTTTTCTTTCTGACGAAATTATTTCTTCTCGCCCACTAACAAGCCATCTAAAGAATGCACACACTTCACGTGGATAGGACTTTGATAAATAGATGGATACCAATCTAATTACTTATGCCCACTACAAAGTATTGGCTCGTTCTATAGTTCAAGTATGAAGATGTTTCTTCCCCGTGTGTTGGATGCATGCACAATGTATCTCCTGTTCCTCCCGTTTACAACACTTATGTACTGTACAGTTATGTATATCACTGCAATCAGTGACAATAAGTGATAAAGAAGCTATTTTCTAAATAAATAAACATGAATTACTCCATAGCAAACTTTGCCCTCATATTTATATAGACTCATAAAATATACGACTGATTGAACGATTTTTATTTACTATTTTATTCTCTAAACATTAATAACCAAATTTTAACCTAAGTCACTGTTCAGATAAAATTGTACTGCAGGCCCACAAGCCATTGATTGGAGACCCTTACCTGATATTATGTTATTTAAAAATCATGGTATCAAAGTTTATTAAACTAAAAAAAATAAAAATAGCTTCGTGTATTTTATGAATTAATTGCATTGTATAGCCTAGTAGAAACACAGAAGAAAGGACAGTGTATAATAGTAGCAAACGTCACTAAACATACTTTCTAATAAATTATTCACACATAAAGCTGTGCTTTATAGAGATGTAACTTTTGATAGAGAGTAACAATAAAACTAATAATATAGTAAAATGTTATCAATATGAACCAGAAACTATGTTCGTTTTTTTATAAAATCTCCTTCAGATCATGTAATTATGTTATTTATGAAACCCATTTAAGGCAATCATTTAGATAAACTATCGCCATATTTCTTATTATTATTATTTTTACATTCAATAAATATTGTTTCTTTCTCAATAAATAATAAAAAATAATTCCCTCCTATTTAAATAAAACTAGCTCTCTATAAGATGATAGCCATTCTCTTCACTAGCGTCGTTTGTGGGGATGTGTCTGAGGGTGACACGTACCCTCCAATTAAATGGGAAATTCTATTCTTTTACCGTAAAGGAAACAATGAAGAGGTTTATTTAGAAAAATGAAACCCCATATTTGTTACAAAGCATATTCATATGACTTATAGAAATATTTTTGACAGCATATCATTCGTGTTATTCAGTTGGTTCAAGTTAATGTGAAAATGGGGGTTTTCTATCCCATCCATATTATTAGGAGCTAATGACGCTGATGACTATTTATTTTCCTATGCACAATTTTGAAGAAAGATCCAACAAATGTCATTACTTTAAAGCAAGCCATAAGCCCTACATTGAAACAAACCCAGTTTTAATATAAGTATTTTAAAACGTTTATAACTAGTTTAAAGGAACGAATAATATATAGAAATGAATTTGATAAATTTGTACAATTTTATATAAAACTCATTTTATCACAAATATATTATTAGAATGAAAGCCTTTCACCTGAAATTTATTTCCACTCATCAGTTAACTATTGATTAAAATCCACCTCAAAAAGAATGTCTATACACATTTTTAGTTCGCGTTGGTGGCTTCTAGGGAAGGGTTGGTTCCGGACGACCCCTGGAATTTGATATATAAGTATAAAAACTTTTATTGGATAAAATTACAGTACGTTTTTCTGGTGAACCCGCATTGGAAAAAATATTTTTAAGCCTTTGAAGCCTAAATTTAATTGTCTAGTTGATGTGTCACTATTAAAAAATATTTAAAACCTATATTTGTAAATATAATACTCGTACACTGTATTATACCATATTATTTCAACTTTAATTATTTCAATTCTAAATTTAATAAGCTGTGTATTAAAATCTAATTGAAAATTACTAAAAATATTGATATTTAATGAACAATCAATTGTTAAACATCTATTCTAACATAAATAGTGAAACAATTCTGAATAAATGTGGTGAATATATTTATTACGTCGATGAGATAACATTGTTGAGTGACAACAAATTACAGTTAAAAAATACTTATTTAAATTGTTTTGCATAGTAAATCAAAATTATTCCAAAATACACCAACAGGAAATCACAATAGGTTTTAATTAGTTAAAATTATTTCCTGATATGCCACATTAAATTGTTTGCACACAATCCATTTATTTTTAAACGCTTACTTAAAAGTAATTACAGGAGTTGACCAGACTTTTCAGCTGATAGCAGCATACGCAAATAATTTTAAATCTATAATGATATATTGTAGCAAAACAAAAATATCTTTACCAATATAATGTTTTTTTTAAATTTTAGGCCTCCTATATTCGTGCACGCTATGCCCGCCATCAATCCAGGAGGCTCTAACCCCCCACAGAGGACGACGTTTCGTCCTCCTTGGGTGAAGGAGAGCCCCGACCCTCATCACGTCCCCACCGCTCCATGGACGCTGGCCAGGAACAGAGACAGTGGCATAGCGAGCAACATGGGAGCGACCAACAAACCAGCTGTACTTAAGGGTAGAGGTCAGTAGAAAACACCTTTAGAAAATTAACAAACAAAACATTTTAAGAATATTTTATTTTACTTTAGATTTAAAAAAAAAACACTATAATTTAGCATAATACCTATTGCCTGTGAACCAAACAATCTGAACATCCAGGCGATAAGAATCAATAATTAATAGCAAAGGGAGTTTTTAAAACAGTGCATTGATTAATTGTATTAGCTAACGAAGTACTATAATATTTTGAAGTAATATTCAATAGTTTAGAAGCTTATTACTGCTAAATAGATTTATAAAACCATTGCTTCTTTCAGTAATATATAATTTGATTGCTAAAAAAGTGTATTTCTGAAAAAAAAAAAATATATATTTAGCACCGCGTCTTACTACCCATTCGGGTTATACGCTTTAAGTACTAATTAAACTAGTGGATTAGGAATTGGGAAGGTTGAATTAGAGGAAGTGAACCCACATTAGCGTGGAGGGAGAGTGGAAAACCATTTAGGAAAAAACACCCCCAGTTCACCCGACCGAGATTCGAACCTTTATCTCCCCGTCCTCAGCAGTCGAGCAGCTCAACACGACAAGCGCGTTAGCCAACTACGCCACCGAGGCGGGTTTAATAAAAATAAAAAGTATGATAGATCACTACTCATAATCCCTTAATGGAATTGAAATGATTCCTAATTAGCTGGCCATAGAATTTATAGCACGTTTAGTTCTCATATTTACAATATTCTTTAAATAATACGAAATTAGAAAATTAATAATTATAATAATTTTAGTAGTCTATGGTGTGTAGTAAGTAAATACAGTAATTTCAGATGGTCATGGTAAGCAAGTGAGCACAATAAGTTTATCTTGACAATGAATTGCAACATAATGTGTTTGATTTATAGTAAATCAACCTCAATCCATAAAAATAATACATGGGAATTAAAAAGTTGATGTTAGCAGTCCTGTTATTAAGAAAATTGCAATTGTTTGAAAAAAAATTAGTGGTCCGATTGCTAAAGGATGATTTAAATATATTAAAGAGTTCTTATTATAATTTTTATTGAGTAAATAATTAAATATCTACAGATAATAGTTTGGTAAAAATATTAATTTGGAGGATTAATGCTAAGATTGTGTTTGATTATTATTATTAGCACCACGTCTTATTATCCATTCTGGTTATACGCACTTACGCTAATGTGTTATGGTAAGGTGATTGTGAGATGCAATGGAGAACCTACAGTTTAACGTGGGATCCGAACCACGCTGGAGGCCTTGGATTCCACACATTCAAAAGTTGTAATTAATGCATGTTTTGTCAGAGGTTAAGGAAGGGTTTGGCGATCAGATAAATCTGTACCGTGACCGAAGATTTAATCCCGGACCCCCACCACAGAAGTCTGACAGCTTACACCTAGACCGCAAGGTCACCTTGTGTTTGATGCTTTTCTCTTAGTTTTAAAGGTAAATGAACATAAAGGTCCTAGAATGGGCCAGTTATGACCAAGTCATACTATTAAGAATTGTGGTTGCATAAAAAAAGTATTTGAAATAATATTTAATATCAATTACCACACTGATGAATAAAAAGTAAATACATTCTCTGTAGTTTTTACAACAGTTTATGTACTGCGTTTTTCAAGCGTGTCCTTTATATGCGTTGGAAAAATTGTTTTGAGCTCGAACAAAATTACGTAATAGTCTATCCGGCCCAATCACTAGGAAGTTTCATAACATCCTTTTAAATATCCTTCTCTGAGTGTGTTGCTCGATTTGTCGTGTTAAGTCGGTGGTCAATGACAGTGGGCATGCAGTATCACACTTATTTGGTGATGAAGTCAATCGATCTATGGAAATATATAGCCAAAGGTCTGGATAACGCGTTTCGTCAGTATTGACAAACGAATATAATGTTCCCCACCTCGTACAGATGTACCACATTGAGGTAAGATAGCCAAAAATCTCATCTTGCCTCTTATGGGAAATGACTATCCAGGTAGCGTAAATGTGTAAAGATGGGTATTCCCCCACACTATTTTCTTAATGTCCCAGTGTATTTCCAGTTTTGTGCTTTGGTTCAGAAAATAAGGTACGTTATTCTGGTGGGTAGATATTCATAAGAGAAAATACCCTACGACACCAAGCCAAAACATGGAATCATTTTCAGCGAATGGTTTAAGTTAGAGTATCATTCTCGAAGCGTTCAGTTTTGGAAACACCCAGCAATGACCAACCTAGGGGAAATTTGGTAAATACCTATGTCCCATGCATGTGATCCATCTAGTTTCATCAGTTAAAACGGCTTTTAAAGAAAATAAAAATGAATTTTTTGAAATCAAAGCACAAACATACTGATCAGTTATCTTGAGAAAATATTTGGTTTTCTCAAAAAATTCTTATCCACGATTACCATTAAACTGGTACAGTATAGTGAGAAAAGTTCATTTAACATATTTTTGCTACCCGTTTTTACGTTGTAGAAGTATGTCAAATTTGCGGCACGATACATTATTAGGCATATGTGTGGCTCGCGGACAACCAACATACAATGTGGCCTTATTCATATTTTTATAAACGTTGTAGAAATTACCAAAAATTATTAAATTTGCGAATCGAGTATGCATAAAGTTTGGTAGCACTCAAGTGTATGAAAAGTTTTCTTATGAAATCAACAAATACCCTACATATAAATGCTTGTGGAGACACAATCATGAAAGTGACTGCCGTACAAATTTAAAGTTTAACACTATTCCACTCACTGAAAAAAAAATCTATTTACTGGGAAAGAAATAAAGAATATGTCTTAAAATTTAATTTGAATTAATGTTTCTTTATGTAGTAATAAGAGGTTTTTAAACTAAGTTTTTTTTACCTAAAGATTGTGACGGTATTTAATTTTCTAAAATGCGGCCCCTTAACATTTTCAATGTGTGAGTTTTGACCAAATGATTTTGACACGTCTTTTTGTTATTTCATTGAATTTTAGACATTTCCAAATTTACCAGTGGCCAGGTGTGTCACTATCAGGAAAGTGCTAATCACAAGTGTAATATTCAAATTTAACTAATCGGTTGAGATTGCTAATAGTGTGTCTAAACCGGCCAATTGTATAGTGTTTAGAGCCCCTGGCTGCTGACCTAGAGATCTCTAGGCTCCAGGTTCGATTCCCAGCAGGTGCCGGGGGAGTTTTCTCTTGAGGGAATTAATTTCCATGGTCATCAGTGTTTGGTTAATTAGGTTTAATCCAGATTTAAGATCTTCATGGGCTTTACTCCCCCATATTCACTATCTTCACCATCTCATCTCATTGGACTATGGAAAGAGCCTCCACGAAAAAGCATGCACGATTTGTAAATTTGGACGTCCCCTGGGTAACGGTACATTAATACTAGCTAATCTCTTCGCAATCTGAGCTACAGATTGATGTAGCCTAGACACTTCATTATTATTATTATTATTATTGTGTTTTTATAATGATTATTACGTGTTTGGTTTTACAGCCGCAACTGAAAACGATGCAACTGCAGCATCAACTGCCATCCCGAAGACTCTCCCCAACAAAGGCAATGCACAAACTTCCAGTGCCACACCGAAAGAGCCAGTACAAGTTCGTAAACAAAGCAAGATCACTATCATCCCATCGATGCCTTCCAGCAAACCTAAAGAAAACGGCCACCAAAACGCAACAGCGGTCACGTCAAAACCCAAAGAAGATAAAACGATCAAGCCGGAAGAATTCAAACGTAAATCGTCATTAGTGGAATCCAAACCAAAATCCACTGTAGTTGAAGTCAAGTCATTGGAGAAGAATAAACCAAACAAAGTGTTGGAGCGTACAGTTTCTATCGACAAAGTAGCCAAAGAAAAACCTCCAGAGCCAACTACAAAGCCTCCAGCCCCACCCATGCCACCTCCACCACCGCCAGGAATGAAGAAGACAGGTAGGATATACCAGATAGATTGAACTACCTCTAGATCAGGCATGGCAAGCTTGCAACTCATTAACCTTTTAATGAACTGACATTTATTGTAGCCCAATTCATCTTTTTTTATATAAAGGTTGTAGGAATAGATCATTTGGGATGATGACATTCGTAAGGTAGTCATTATTTGGGAAAATTTAGCAAGTGAGGTTATTGTGCCGAATTTACTCCTCAAGCCTACTCATGAAAGATAGGTTCAAAAATATTTGTAATATTTGCGCACCAATTATATACACTCCGTTTACACTGAAAGATAGCAAACTTCCTTGCACGTTTCCACTATGGCGTAGCTTATAAGATAAGACCATAGTTTAATCCGTCAAGGAAAGACTGCTATCTTTCAGGATAAACGAAGTGCTCATAGTATGAACGACAGCACATAAGTGTGTTAAAGGTTAATTTTTCTTATGAAAAGGAACAAACACACAAGAGATCACAGATTACGGAAACGTTTTTCTCATCAATTATGAAAGTGACTTCAGAACAACATTTAAAACCAAACACTCACACCCTTCTTGTATATTTGTTAATACAATCTAAATATTCCTTTTGAAATGATCAGGATTTAATTTTGTTTTACTTAAGATGTTAACCATATTAAATTATTTGAAATGCTGCCTTTTTTCATTGTTCAATGTGGCCCTTATGCTCAAACGAGTTTGACATGCCTGCACTAGAGTGTGCTGATATGGCCTAAAGTTCTTAAACGCTACATCATTCACACTTGTAAGTCTCTAGCTTTAAACCAGGCTGTAGATTTTGTATACGAAAACAACGCATTGCAGAAAATAATGTTTTAAACAAAAGATGTTTAGTTCTGAGGGGGAAGTAAGGTGGTAAGGCTGGTATGACCTTGAGTGCCGTTGCTAAGGTGATGTTAAGGTCATTTTGATTTTTTTTAAATTAGACTCCCTATTTTTTTATTACATATTCCTGTAGATCAAGTTGTTCCATTTTCAAAATGATGGTTTTGAGCTTTATAAAGTAAAAGATATCACGAGAAATGATTCTCATAAGTTTCTGAGTCGCCGGCACTGGGCGCTGCCTTATAATTTGCTTTATTAAAACATAGTTGGGAAGGTACAAGTGTTTGTGTGTAAGATCGTACACAAAACATTGTTTTATTATCAATGCCAGTTACAAATCCATTGGTTTTATCGTTTTCTTTCTACTATAAACTTCCAATCATGAAAAATTGTTTACCGTCTGGAAGAGAGAACAGAATTGAATTTTTTGTATGAAGCCAAGGCTCAATGTGATCTAAGAACGGCAGCACAGTTTAAAAACGTATCACATAGTAATGTTTTGGATCGTGTTTCAAAATTTAATAAACTGGATCTGTCGCAAACAAAAAACGAACTGGGCGTACAGTATTAAGTAAATTAACTCAGGGGAAATTTGGGCACTTATGTGGAAAATCTCAAAAGTTCAGTGCGGGAAGTTTCTTAATCTACTGGTGTATCAATTGGTTCGGTTAATAATACATTAAAATTAAATGTGTTTCATCCGTATAAAATGCAGGTACATCAAACGTTACACGAAGATGATCCTGATAGGCAAGTACAGTTTTGCAAATAAATGATCGAATTATTGGATGAGAATACATTGTTATTAGGATGTATCTGCTTTCCTGACTAATGTACTTTTTTATGTGGTTTTGTAAATAAACACAACTATCGTTATTGGAGTGATCAAAATTCTCATAATTTTAACTGATGGACACACACAATTATTAGAAAATATAAAAGTTTGGCAAGGTATATTAGGTGACATGATTGTTGGTCCGATATTTACTGACCGAAATTTGACAGAGGAAAAATACTTGGAAATGTTTGAAAAAACCATTCATCCTCTCATAGTGCACGCCCTAGAAAATCAACTAGAAAATCATGGAAACATGGAGCTTGATGAAGATCTTTTACATTTTCAGCAAGCCGGAGCCCTCCTCACCATACACTATTCGCTCGTCAATGGTTAGACAACAGATTTAATGGACAATGGATTGGCAGAAGAGGACCAATTGAATGGCCAGTGAGTCACCTGATTTATCGCCCCTGGATTTTTTTTATCAGGAACACTTAAATTCCAATATTTATGGGACTAAACCAGCAAATATCAAATAGTTTAAAAAAAAAGGATAGCAATTAAAAGTATAAGTATTACAAAAGAAACACTATGAAACGTCAGAAGTAAATTCGAAAATATACTTTATAATTGTTTAGCTCAAAATGAAGAGCATTTTGAAACGTGCTTTAAACTTAATATTAAATAAGTGTTTTTCTAAATAATTATTTTACAAATACACATAAATGTGAACAAACACTCGTATGTGAGCACACAGTACACAAACACTTGTACCTTCCCAACTATGTTTGAATAGATCAAATTCTAATGCCACGCCCGGTGCCGGTGACTCAGAAACTGGTGAGAATCATTTCTCGTGATATCTTTTACTTTATAAAGCTCAAAACCATAATTTTGAAAATGGCACAACTTGATCTACAGGAATATGTAATAAAAATAGGATGTCTCATTAAAAAAAATCAAAGTGACCCTAACGTCACCTTAGCAACGCCACCCAAGGTCATATCAATCTTATCACATTACTTCCCCCTCTTTTGTTTAAAACAGTTTTTTCTGCAATGCGTTGTTTTTTTAGATACTTTGATGGAAATTTTTCAAATGAACACTCGGTATACTGTAATGTATTGTACTGTACATGCGTGCTTCGCCCATGTATTTTAATAATGGCAACACATTAAGCGAACTCTAATTTCTAATAACATCAAAGCTTTATTGGTAGGTTATTAATATCATATTATTTAAATTTGTCTTATTTTAATCTGATGAAATGTATATAAAATACTTAAGATTTAATATTTAATGCCACTCCTTAACATTCTTTTTTTAAGAATGATTTTTAAGATTCAAAGGTACAAATACTCTTAAAATGCAAGCTATAATTAATATAAGCAACTTATAATATTTGATGAACACACATAAAAAATCACTGATTCACCCCATAATAACTAAATTTCTAGTCTTTTGAATATGTTTGAACACTAATGTAATTATATTAGTGAAAAAATATTTTTTACCATCTTTCCACCAAACCTTGTTTGCCTGTGACTTATATTTTCTGGTATATATGTGTGATAATGCGGTGTCGATGTTGTGTCCATTTCAAAATGTCACACCTATTTAAAGCGATGAGTCAGCCCATATTGCAAACTGGTCCAAACATCTGTTCGAAGATAAATGAAAGCCCCTGCTAAATAGTGGAACAGTGCCAGCTTGGCCTATTAAGAACATGACAAAAATAAGCATTTGATGCAAACAAGCTGAAACAATAACCAAACACACATTTGATACAAATAAGACATTTAAATATTTTCCACTTGGTTTAAAGTATTATTTAAGTTACATTCACTATCGCCATTTTTCATTACAGATATGTAAAAACAAGGGGTGTGTGGAGGGCACTAATTGTGTCACAATAAATTTAATTTGAGCTATAAAGTAATTATTCATGTTATTGATTACTGTGCTATCCATCAGCCACCACCAGAAGACAATTTAAATATGGTTTATCTTCTATTGATGTTATTAAAAAACTTATTTTACTGATTAAATTTTAATACCCACAAAGGCATACTTTGACAAGATTAAGTTTTATTAGTAGAGATAATTTAGCTTTTTTTTAATAATTACACATTTTATAATGTAAATTGTATGTATACATTTAACAACCCCATTTTTCTA
Source organism: Timema douglasi (assembly GCA_901482245.1). Lineage (NCBI taxonomy): Eukaryota > Metazoa > Arthropoda > Insecta > Phasmatodea > Timematidae > Timema > Timema douglasi. Next base: position 190,167 of record CABEEJ010000710.1, on the reverse strand, counting down.
ACCAATCAATTAATACCAAAACAATATTATTACAAATATAGTTTAGTTACACATTACATATTAGTTTCATATTTTTGGGTAATATTACACATCAAAATACATGTCAATAATTATAGCTATTTTTTTAAACAAATAATAACAATAAATAGTAGCTTTATATTACATTGTAAATAATAAAAAATCATTGCTACCAAGAATCAGAACACACATAAACTTGATACATACTTATCAATATAAATTAATGTCAATAACAAATGATGCTAATGTCAAAGTTTAATAATATAATAACATTAGACTGCGTCACATTAAATTAAGCTACTCGGCTCTTAAAATGCAATAAATAGACTAGAGCTATTTTATCTAAAAAATTTCGCCAAAATTGTGTAGAATGGAAATGATCAAAAGTAAATAATCTCTTTGGTTAAAGAAATATTTGAGTATATAAAACACAAATATATCACAATAGATTGCTTCAATAATTTGATTATTGTTTTATCAAAATCCACCGTTGGACAAAGGTTATTACAAAACATAACCTTGTCTTGGGTTCGAGTCAATATTTTTTATTCGATCAAGTTGATCATCACGGTGTTTGTCCTGGTCTCTGAAAGCTCGTCTCTTGGAAGTATATCCACTCACAGTCTGTGTTGATGATATTTATGAAGGGTACACATACCTCTGTTAACTGACACCAAAATATAAGGACAAGTGTTTCATAGTGTGTAGTTCTGTCTTCGAATTTTAAACACTTAAGACCTATCTTCTCCCAGATGATCAGGGTCCTCTAAACGGAAGGTCGTGGGGATGCAGGTGATGCCACGCCATATCGAGATAATTTATATCCCTACAAAGTAAACGAGAATGTATCTTGATGACAGTAGATATAAATGCTAATAAATACGATATTTTCTTGTATACAACGCTCTACTATCTGTCCGGGATATCCGTACATTTAAGGTGGAATTTAGAGGAAATGTTTTCTAAATTGCACGAGAGAGAGAGTGAAAGAACTATTCGTGGGAAAAAAACATATTCAGTCCACCCAGGCAAGATTCAAACTCCAACTTCCTTCAAAACCAGAACACATGTGGTTGATGCTTTTGTCCACCTTCCTACCGAGGAAGATGATAATAAAGATATTTGCCACTATACATTTATTATGACTTAATTTTTTTTTTAATGTTGTTTTTTTGCCAAGTGGTTATCTTAAATTGCCGCAGTATCTTGGAATACAGTAGGCTACAAATCCCATTTCAAAATTAACTACCATATAATTAGTAAACTAAAAATGTATCGATTGCACTGAAATTGCGTTTAATCTAAAACAAATTAATGTATTTATTTTAAATAGTGAAACGTTACAGCTTGATATTTTAAATCTTATTCCTAAAATTAATTTTATATGGTATGTCAGTGGCTATCAATAGGCCAGTAGGCCAAACGCGGCCAGAGAAGGCTGTCAGTATGGCCCAAGGTAAATAAATAAACTGAAAAAGTAAATAATTTAAATGAATATATATATAACACAACAACACTGTTTTACAGAGAACGTAAATTTAAAAATATTTTTTTTTAATATTATAGGCTATTTAATTTTAGCTTTAAGTATATTTAAATTCATAAGATTAATTTTAACATCCTCTGGACCAATCCATGACGAAAAATACATAGTCCTATAGTTGTGGTCCTTGGTGATAAGTAATTGAGAATCACTGTGGTATCTATTAAAATATTACAAACTTGACTTATAAATTAATCCCGAGACGTTTAGTTTACAAATAAGCTCTTAGGATTAGTTTAATTTAAGCGTTGTCTTTAATGTTTAGAATCCAAGGTTCTTCCTCCAGTAATAGCAGAAAAATTGGAAACGCTGAAAAGCCGACCTAGAAAACGCCCTGATTGGGGAGCGATGATGAAAGCTATTGAGACGGGCAAGAAGCTAAAGCATGTTCAATGTAACGATAGGAGTAGTCCATTGTTAGCTTGTGAAAAGGTCAAAGAACAGGTGAGTGAAATTGAAATACTTATGTGTTTATTTATGCTAAGTTTAATGATCAGATCAGTAATACACCACTGCTTATTATTACTGTTAAATATGAGATCATATGACCATTTCTTTTTTCTATTAATCTGATTTCTATTTTTTGGCAACATTGTTAGGGAGTTGAAGTAAACACTATATCACGTAGGAGTATTCACTAATATGCCTCCAAAAGGAATATGACAATCTTCTGTCCAACAGGTGAACCATAATATGATTTTTTGCACTCAAGTAATCTTTTACAATGGTAAATTTAACGTATTTGGTCTTTTGTGGTAACACCCTATTTGGTCTGATTACAATAATGGTACAAGGATTTTCTGTTTCGTCTCTTTCATTTCATCCATAGCCTTATTTATCATTGTGAATAGTGTTTGGTGCTAAAAGACCACATTACTGTTTTTCTTTGGAACGTAACTCACAAAACATTTTTCCATTAGCAAATATTAATCGAAAAACTTGCCGAGTATACTACATGGATTAATGTGATTCATAAAAAAAGTTTTGAAAGTAATTCTAGTTAGGTCTACAACTAGGCCTTTAAGCAGCAGAAAAACTTTCTGAATACAAGATGGAATAATGTGATTCATAATGTTTATTTTGTTTTGGAGAGTAATTCTAGTTACCACGAGGCCCTTACGCAGCAGTTCCCCTACTAATTAAAGCCAACTATTGTGATGTTTTTGTTTTTTTTTAGGTTTTTCACTATGAAAATGTCGGATTGTAACAAATTAAAAAAAAAAAAAATGTACTGTAAACTTTCTAAGGTGTTCAAGTAATTATTCAAGGGTGTATGTTGCATTTTATTCACATACCCAAAATTGGTTAAATTGGTTACATACTTTCCTGGTTTGCTTAGAATGTATTGCAGTAGCTTATTATTATTATTATTATTATTAGCACCGCGTCTTACTACCTGTTAGGGTTATACGCACTTACGCTAATGTGTAATGGTAGGGTGATTGTGATATGAAATGAAGGACCTACAGTTTAACGTGGAATCCGAACCACGGTGGAGGCCTGGCATTCCACACATTCACAAGATGTCTTGTCAGAGGTGAAGGAAGGGTTTGGTAATCAGATAAATCTGTGCCGGGACCGAGGATTGAACCCCGGCCGCCAACATAGAAGTCTGACGCCTTACCCCTAGACCATCAGGTCAACGCAGTAGCTTACGCCTTCCACGTAATTATTATTAGGTGTTCACTAAAAGTCACTTACTAAACCTAAATGAAGATTTGATGACCACTTTTCAGAGCTATGTTCCAATAACTATTGTAGATTATTAGAACAAAATTACTTTTTCTTTAAAACAAAGTGCGATTCGTATTGTCTCAAACCGGTCAACTGAGAAGCACGCTCTGTAAGTTGGATTTGAGTTAATCTCCAATACCCACAAAAAGATTGGAATATTGCATAACATTTCAATTCCTACCAATATGAAAAATCCTTTAAGTGTACGTGATTAATAAATGTTAGTTTGAGTGGGGATTTATACATTTTCGCTGTGGATTCAGTGGTCCACTATCTGTATACATATATATTCAATAACATATTTTGCAATAGAGTTAGGGCACTAACAGGTGTAGAAATATTAATTGAGCTTCCTTACCTCAGATATAATATATTATGTTTGATCCCCGTTAATTTTTTGATCAATTTTTATAATACCAAACACCAGAATCAGTGGCGGCTCATAGCTAAAATTAGTGGGGGTGCTGCTCCAGAAAATATTTAGCCTTTGTTTTAAAATTGTGTAAAAGGAAAAAAACATGTATAAAAAGAAAATTTATTCGGGAACTTGATAAAATCTTAGCAAAAAAACAAACTTTTTTTACTTACTTTAACTTAAATTCTTACAGTTCAAGCTTGATCTATTCATTTAAAAATTAAATCCATTCTTCTTGTTTTAATTTGAGCAAAAAGTTCAATAATTTTCACCTTGATCTCTGTATGACAATTAAGGAAATTTTTCTCCATTGAAAGTACTGCAAGCGCATTTAGTCTTTCTGTTAAATAAAGGAACCGAAAAAAAATTAATCAAATAGAATAGCTGGAAGCAGAATAGTAATATAATTCTACACTCTTCTACACTTTATCACATTCAAGAATATGGTACAGGGTTTTTAAGCACAACACACGCTGAGTAAAAAAAACCTTCCTTCCACCATCACGCCAGAGCCGGCACTGCGAGAGCAACAGTGCTTTCTCTACCTGGCATTCCCGCCTTCCTCCCCGCCCCCTCCTATGTGCGCATGCGCACAACAGTCAAACACCACGTCGCTGGCACTGGGAAGCACACAGTTCCATAGAAAGATTTTTGTATATTTTTCATAAACTGGGGGATGGTTACTGAAGTACTGACATTAAGCTTAAGGAATATATATTGTACTACAAAAATAATAATTAATCAAATAGAATAGCTGGAAGCAGAATAGTAATATAATTCTACACTCTTCTACACTTTATCACATTCAAGAATATGGTACAGGGTTTTTAAGCACAACACACGCTGAGTAAAAAAAACCTTCCTTCCACCATCACGCCAGAGCCGGCACTGCGAGAGCAACAGTGCTTTCTCTACCTGGCATTCCCGCCTTCCTCCCCGCCCCCTCCTATGTGCGCATGCGCACAACAGTCAAACACCACGTCGCTGGCACTGGGAAGCACACAGTTCCATAGAAAGATTTTTGTATATTTTTCATAAACTGGGGGATGGTTACTGAAGTACTGACATTAAGCTTAAGGAATATATATTGTACTACAAAAATAATGAAAGAATTAAAGAAAGAAGGACTCATTATATTAAATGTTATCAATAAGATCAAGTGGAAATAGGGGGTGCTGCAGTTCCGCAGTGCCTATACGCGAGCCGCCACTGACCAGAATTCTTAAAATGATCATGTTTATTATTTCCCATAAATATTTTTTGCAGATGAGAAATGGTCTTTAGTAAATAATGTATATTTATCTGAAGTAGCTGGATTTCCTACCGATGGTTTTTACAATCTAAAATAACTCCAAATTTCTATTGAGGGTTTTAATAATTGTCTATATGCCTCCTCTTCGTCATTCGAATCTGCTACAAATAAATAATCTTGATAACTGTTCTTCAATTTCCGCTGGTATAAGATCATATCATATAGACTCCTACTGTATGACAATGATATTTTTTGGTGTCCTATCTAAGTAATAAATGGCACTTATTTTTAAAATTTATAAAACTAACAATTACTATTTATAATTTTGATCTAAATAACTATCCATTTCCATTCACAGTGAAAATGTACTCAACAAATGACCTCGGGGGTCTTCCCATCGACCAAACAGATACCTTAGACCCTCCTTCCTGCCTGGACTTAGCTTGTGGAGTATACTACCACAACTTTCTGGTCCAATGAGGGCCAAGTGGTGAGGGATGACTTGAGAATAAGTATGGTTATTGTACTGCCACAGGCCTCTTCCCATTGGCCAGACCGGTTTTGATAAATCACAACAGGTTTCTATCCCTATCTCCTTACCTAGGGGCCTTCATGCCATAACTAATGATATTTCCTAGAAGTGATCTAGATAGAGGGAGGGAGTGAGAGAGGGCTGGCCTTTCACCACAAACGAGACAGCTCAATTGTTGTGGTGAGGGGGTAGGGGAGGGGAGAGGGAGATTCCCCAGTACTTACTACCTCATGGATCAAGTGTGTAAACACGATGATGAGGCCTGAGAGAGAAACATCTATCTTCACACTTCTACGACTCCATGCGATGACGCGGCCTGAGGACAGTGGAGAGAGACTCATGGTCTTAACAAGATCCTCACCCAAGCATTGCCAAGGCAAGGTCGCACCATAGGGAACAGCAATCAGAGTACTCCCTAAATGCACTCTTAAACAATCCAGATATGTTCTGGGTAGTTGTCCCCGTGCGTAATCCCAAGTCCTTTGAACCAAAGATTAGAATACTTAATGAGGATGGGGGAGACAATGGAGGACATTGACAAATTGAAAGTGCTAGACCTCAATACAGTCCGAACAATGAGAAATATTCCTTTTTGTCTGATTAAAAGTAAAATTGTAGTGAAAAATTGATTTTTAGGAAATTTACATCAGGTGTCAAAAGTGTCTAAAACAACTTTTTTTAACCTGGTCAAAGTGACAAAATTGACTTCCATCCATACCAGCTATATCAAATAAATATCTCACATCACTTGAATTACGCAAAGCAGTCACATCAGTCAAAAATTATAAATCAGTTAAATTAATCAAATTAGTCAAATTAGTCAAATAAGTCAAAAGAGACAAATTAGTTGAATTTGTCAAATTTATCAAATTAGGCAATTAACTCAAAACAGTCAAATAACTCAAATTAGACAAATAAAGCAAGTGAAACAAATTATTCAAAATAGTATAATCTGTCAAAACAAACAAAACAGTCGATTAAGCCAAATTATTAAAAGTATTAAAATAAAGAAAAACAGTCAAATAAGTCAAATTTGTAAAAAATAGTCGAATCAGTCAAAAGAGTCAAAGAAGTCAAAATAGCTACATTGCTTTTCAGCTACTTTATTCCTTATCTTCCCAATTTATTATATGAAAACAGACTATGTATTCTGAGTACAGGAGATGAAAGCTATCCATATTGCTTATGATAACGTTTAATGATAGTACATTTTTATTTAACCTCACTCCCTATTATACCTCTTTTATATTTCCCTCTTATTTAACCTATCCTCTATCTTTTCCTCCGAGCTTAGAGTGTTGTCCCAGGACGACAGTCTCCGAGTAAAATGCACTTGGGTACAGCTCTCAAGATCTCCATCAAGGGTGTAGTCCTCAGATCACGTCATCGCGCGGAGTCGTAGTGGTGTGAGGATGAGAGGCCTGAATTGTATCCACTCGGAATGGTATCCATTCAGATAGTTTTGTAATAAACTGCTTTTGTGAAAATCCTGAATTGTATCCACTGGAATTATATCCACAAAAACTGGAGTTGTATCCACTCGGAATGGTTTCCATTCCGATAGTTTTATAACAAACTGCTTTTGTGAAAATTCGGAACTGTATCCACTGGAATTATATCCACAAAAACTGGAATTATATCCACTCGGAATGGTATCCATTCAGACAGTTTTGAAATATACACCTTTAAGAAAAAACCTGAATCATATCCACAAATGGCCGACTTGAGGTTTAATAGAAGGAACGTTTAATGTAAAAGCTTTGTCACACTTCTGGTAGAGGGCAGTAGGATGGAATCTTCTTAACTTAATACTTGTATACTAGAGTGCAGCTAAATCCAATTCAATTATTTAAATAAGTTTAAGTAATTATTTGAAATTCGTAGACTCATATAAAGCTGCCAACATTACATAGAATATTAAAAAGCATAGCGTTCTAAATTATTTTAGAAAATATAAACAAATTGTTTGCAGTCAACATTGATAACATTTTACTCTATTTTACTGTTATTTATAGATATTGACTATCTTTGTATTAATTACATCACTGTTCACCATAATTTTTCTTTTTTTCTTTGAATATGATTCAAGATATCTTTTGTAATCTAATCGATATAGGTGAATTCAAAATAATTTGTCATTAGTACTCTAATTTTCTTTTCAAGTGGGCTGTAAAAGTATTTTCTTAAACATGAAGTATTCATTCTCTTTAAAGATTGCAGTGCATACTATAAAATTAATTTGCAATCTTATCTAACTTGTAAGATTATTTTTTTCAGGTCAATATATTTTAGAGTATGTATCGACTTCTATAATTTTAAAGAGATAAATTAATTATTTTATTTGGCAACAAACTTTAGCCACTATGTTAAAAAATGATTATTGAAAATCTAGCTTTAATTCATTCAAATCTAGTGAGAAACGAGACGCTGCTTATGAATTCTGACAAGAATTTTATTAATGTGAATTGGCAGCACGGCTTTTCTCACGTCCTATGCTCAGTGAGTTCTAGTGAGTGGAAGAATCCAGTAAAATTAGTCGACTACACCTTTTGTGTATCGTAATCGGCTGTACTCGATTCTTCCAGAAATACTCAAGTAAAAGTAATTGGGCCGTGTTCTTCTTCTAGTTGCTCCCTTTTTTTTTATCTTAAGATATAATACACAGTATTGGTTGGCTTGTTTAACGTGTTATTTTAATACAAAATCTTTTTTCCCATACAGTTAATTTTTCAGTCATACTCTTATCAGCGCATGATTTAGAACAATATTCAATCTCCATTCGACATTTTATCAATAATACATCTATGACCATATTGAGAATGTAACTCAGGACTGTGGTAGTGTTGTAGCTTTATGTGAGTCTACGAATTTCAAATAATTACTTAAACTTATTTAAATAATTTAATTGGATTTAGCTGCACTCTAGTATACAAGTATTAAGTTAAGAAGATTCCATCCTACTTCCCTCTATCAGAAGTGTGACAAAGCTTTTACATTAAACGTTCCTTTTATTAAATCTCAAGTCGGCCATTTGTGGATATGATTCGGGTTTTTTCTTAAAGGTGTATATATTTTCAAAACTGTCTGAATGGATACCATTACGAGTGGATACAATTCCAGTTTTTGTGGGTATAATTCCAGTGGATACAATTCCGAATTTTCACAAAAGCAGTTTATTACGAAACTATAGGAATGGATACCATTCCTAGTGGATACAATTCCAGTTTTTGTGGATAAAATTCCAGTGGATACAGTTCGGGATTGTCACAAAAGCAGTTTATTACAAAACTACCGGAATGGATACCATTCTGAGTGGATACAATTCCAGTTTTCATGGATATAATTCTAGTGGATACAATTCAGGATTTTCACAAAAGCAATTTATTACAAAACTATCGAAATGGATACAATTCCAGTTTTCGTGGTTATAATTCCAGTGGATACAATCCAGGATTTTCTAAAAAGCAGTTTATTACAAAACTATCGGAATGGATACCATTCCGAGTGGATACAATTCAGCTCCCCCTTGAGGACAGGTCTTATGGCCGCATCATCGTGCTCCCACACTCATTCCGTGGGGTGGGGAGTTTTCCTCTCTCTCCTTACCTCTCTCCCACACTCAAACTGTCTCTGTTGTGGTATTTCCCTCTCTCTCTCTATATATATATATATATATATATGTCTCTAGGGCCCATTTGTGCAGTCTTTCAATGGCTGTGGCATGTAGCCCCCTAGGTGAGGAGAAGTAGCTAGAAGCCTGTTGGGATTTAGCAAAACCATTCTGGGATAAGGCCTGTGGTAGGACAATAGCCATATTCAAGCTCAAAGTCATCCCTCACCACTTGGCCCTCATTGGACCTGCAGGTTGTGGTGGTGTATTCCACAGGTTAAATCAAGGCAAGGAGGTGGGGCTAATAATCCGGTTAGGCTAGTGGGAAGACCACCAAGAACATTTGTTGCAGTAAATTCATTTATACACTACTTTACTCATTAAAATATATCATGAGGTATCATGCTATTTTAAAGTGATGCACATTTCTCAACTCTTTGGTTGAAACCGTGCTAGTTTGGTCAAGGTCCTGGTCATAATAAATAATTGTAACCAGCAGCGATACCCCAAATACAAAAACACTTTATTCATAAACATCGATATCAATAACAATCGCGAAAACTCGTCTATTGCTAGTCTGACAAAAAGGATACAAATAGGGTGTAAAGGGTAGACAAAGTAACTCTTCAATGATTAAAAAAACAAAAAAAAACATCGTTTATAACAGTTTAAGATATAAAGTGTTATTTAAAATAATGCATTCTTTTCATTATATAATAACATAAGCTAAACTGAAAAGTTACACATTTTAGGGGGACCAAATTTTTTTTTCGATAAAACTATATAAATCCGACCAGATGATTTTAACAACATATCTAGAGATTTCAAAACTAGAAAAGGTGCAAAACGCATCCAAACAGTAAATAATCTGGCTCAAATAATTTTAACCAATGGCTAATTGTGTTCCACTTTATGCATCCTGGGGTTAAACCTTAAAGTTAAAAATATATACTAATATAATTAGTAAGCCTATAGAATATCAGTGGTAGAATAAGTATTTCCATATAAAAAAAAGTTGACACTGTTTTATATATTAATGTTTGTTTTTAGTTTATGTATGAATCAGAGAAACCAAATGTCCATAATCAACTTCTAAAGCAAATTCAATATGGTGTCCAACTGAAAAGGGTACAATGCAATGATAGAAGTAGACCTCTACTGGACGGTAAGTTTTGCAACACAAATACTATTTTGAACTCGAAACAAAACATTTATTTAGTGTACACGATATTGTAACTTTCCCTGATATGTTGTATTTTTTACATATAATGTCAATATTGTTTTTATATGTTAGCTCTATTAAAAGTTTTTAAAATCAATTACATTTGCTATATAAACTAAGGAAAACCTTCGGTGTTAAGATAGTAAAGTAATTTTTTTCAATTCTAGGTTATGAAACAAATAGCCGAAACTATTGTTAGTGCATTTTAGTGTGGATAGTCCCTCATAGATATCATATTCTGAAAATTGAAAAATGACACCTGGACACGGGAATCGAACCCGGGACCTTCGGCTTAGTACGCCAATGCTCTTACCACTGAGCTATCCAGGATTCGTCCAGTGCCCATGGTCATTCTTCACTCATAGTTTAAGGCAGAGTCTAAGATGGACGTGCGGAAGTCGTCATCTTATAAAGAGCATTGGCGTACTAAGCCGAAGGTCCCGGGTTCGATTCCCGTGTCCAGGTGTCATTTTTCAATTTTCAGAATATGAATTCTAGGTTATGTCAAGGTTAACCAACCTCAGCTTAACATGTTTACTACCTCTTTCAATGTTAACGTATCGCACAACCTGAGCTTGAACAATAATAGATTCGGCTATTTGATTCTACCTTATACAAAGTTTGTTTTTTAAATAGTTTTGCGATGTGAGTCTATTAGATTCAAATCTCAAGACATTTTGAATTGTATATTGATTTTTTTTTTAAATTAAGTTGCTTTTATGATGGATAATAGTTTAAAATTTAAAAAGGGGAAGTTTTGAGAGCATTTTGATCTTAAAATAATATTTATATATTCTAGTTTGGATTACAGTTTCTATTTCTTGTGCCTCGCCTGTAGGTCCATACTATTCATACACTATTATTGATTACAATTATGAATGCAGGTTTGCGCAAATTTCGCCGTCAACTAACTATTGAGGAACAGATCCAGAAGGCAGCAGAGACAGAGGAAGCGGTGGTAGAGGTGGATGAATTGGATGATATTGACAAAGTGCGGGATGATCTACAGTCCACCAAACAAATGCTAGCCTTGGAGCTGAGGAACAAAGAGGCTGTGGAGAGGGAGAACAAAAGACTTCTGGTAAATCCATCACATGTTGGCTATACCCTGATTTTGGTAGGACGCCCGTTATGGAAGGCCTTATTTCGTACCAGTATCCTATTGTCTAGTAGTATTTTGGTAAAATATGAGGCCTTCCAGACTGGTAGTGATTATTTTTTATTTTAGCACAACGTCTTATTATCTATTTGTGGTATACGCATGCATACTAACTATGGTAATAAATTAGGGATGCGTAAGGTTGAATATAGATGAAGTATAATCGAATTTACGTGAAGGTAGAGTGTACAACCATTTATAATTGTAGTAGAAAATCCGTTCTGGAAAGCCTTTCATCCTAACAAAATACTACTACAGTACTGGTAGGAAATAAGACCTTCCAGAACAGCTTCCTGCCAAAATCATATTATATATGTCTACTTCAGGTGGTAGTAGTGGTGGTGCAACCAGGATTCAATTTAAGGCGGGTCACTATCAACGTTTACCAGTGGTGATTTTCGTGTATGAGAGAGAATTAGGTGCGACACATTTTTTGTTTAAAAAAGGAGGAAGGGGCTTAGTTAGGGTAACTTGGGTTCATTGTGTCCCACAATCGACCAAATGTTGTTTTTATATTTATGTATGTGCCATTGGGGATAACCGCAACTCATACTATTTTAAGAATCTAGGGAGTGAAGAGTGTAAGAACCAAGATTTTAGACCCGGGGTGGTTTACCCATTGCCTCAGTCTTAAGGTTTAAATCCGGCACTTGTCTTTATTTTTCAAGCCAGCGTGGTTTGGGGGGACCAGCCCCTTGGCCTCTTCTCCTTCCCACAGATATACCATTGATTAGACTCAGGGATTCTCAACCGTATGCCACGGCACTTCTAAGTGCTATAAAAACTTTCAGGGGGGGCGTGATATTTTGAGGGGGGAAATATTCAAAAGAAATAATAAAGAAAATATATTAGCACAAAATAATGAGGAACAGAAGAAGGTTTTGTCTTTTAGCGTTCCTCTGAATTGCGTGTTTCACTGCATCTGATACAAGACACCTTCACACTAAAATTTAAATTTGACCAGAAAAGTGAGGACTGGAAGAGGAGTATTTGAACTTAGTGAGAAAAACAACAGACCTATTGCCCTTCTAAACTTTCTATTTGTGCGAGAAAGTCTTCACAGTCATGGCAACAATAAAATTTAAAGCAAGAAATATACTGCTAAGTCTTGAGAGTGATATGTTAGTTGGGTCGTCAGCAATTAGGACAGATATCTAAATTTTTGTTCTAAGCATCCCTCGCAAGTCTCACATTAATAATAATAATTGATCTCCTACTGATGACTATATTATTAATTTTTAGTGATCTAAAATTGTGATTGGCTAGTGTGCTTGTTTATTTATTTCCAAAACTATTAGGCTTACGCTTTAAATGTATGTATTTTATTTAGTTATTTGTTATTCATACCTTGATTTCTAAATTAAATCAGTAAGGGTTTAGCCTAAGTGAAATGTTTTATTTTATTTTAAATAGTTAACCAACTAAAACACTGCTTTGTTAAAAATGCTACTATGATATATTCCACTTTGAATGAAAAATAAAAAAATGTGAAAAACATAACTCTTATGAAAATTCTAAGAAGGTGGCCACCAGATTCTAATCCCCTTAACAAGGGTGCCGTGCGCCTGGGAAGGTTAGGAATCTCTGAATTAGTGGAATTTTATGGGATTGGGGAAACACAGTTTTAATATATTTTCAAATTATGTTCTGCACGTAATAATGTACAACAATGCAGGCTACTTTAGCATATTAATTATTTCATTAGACATTATACAGCACATTGTATAGACGATTTGCAAATTTAGATGAACTGAAGAGAAGTGGCAAGCTATTTGATAAGACGTGGCTAGTAAAGCGTTTCACTCTTTGAGACCTCATTCCTTTTCGAGGATGAATAATTTAAACATTTTTGCTGCGTAGACCTTGGCAAGTTTTTTACAAACATGTTTTGGCGGGTAAACTACATACTACACTATGTCCCTATCTTATAAGCTATATACATAATTGTGGAATAAAGCAAGACAAGATTGACTTTGGAGGTTGTGTTGGCGCCGAATATTTTGAATAAAATTAAATAAGTTTATTAATATACATAAATACAAAAATAGTTTGCACTGACATTTTCAGATCCCACAGTTTTATTAGTAAAATGAAATTCTCCCTGAGTGTGAAAGTGATTTAGTGAAATGAATATATTTGTGTAGATTTCAAATCAATGTCTTATTTAATAAACCAATAGGTTGGTAAAAACAAGGTTTTTTATTGCAGGCTAGGATCTTGAATCTTGAAGTGGAAATTGAGAAGGAAAAAAATACCAAAATGCAGGAGGACCGAACCCCTCAAGTACTCAAGAAAGAACATGAAGAGGTAAACATTTAAAATTTTGTGTACTCTAAAGCTATACAATAGTTTATTAGGTTGGGCAATGATAATTTCACAAAAGCAGCAGGCCAAGTTTATTGAGTATAAGAGGTAAGGGAGGCATGTTTCTTATGTATGGATATATATAGGAGGATATTAGTTTGTATACAAATTAAATAATGGGTACAAAATTCAAATCCCTCTCCGAGACACATTTTCCAAATCACTTACGTAGTACTATTGCATGTTTATGCTATTTTAAAATACCCAAAAGTAGGACATTACTTAAGCATCTATGTAGCTATTATCTAATAAAAGGAAAAACATTGACGATAATAAATATTTATAAGTTAATTATGTTCGTAAGTGTTATAACTATGATTAAATAGGCTCATAATTTCCTACTTATGAATTTCCTTACTAGAAAAATGTAGTTCAATAGCCTATCTTACTTTGTGTATTTTAAATCTGACTCTTTAAATGAAAAAAAGGACATCTCCGAAAATACAAAACAACGTGTGAAGTGTAATATAGTGCAATAGCTTAAGAAGAGAAGAAATGAAGAGAAAAGTGTGTTTTTCTAACTAGGCCTAAGCTAACTATCCTTTCAAGTTGTCTTCCTTCACTATCAGTTACTTTACATTATTGTATAGTGTTTCTACACTCTCTTATTCTAAGTATAACGTAGTAAGAGGTTGGATATACGATGTCCACCAAATAAAAAGTATTGCATTTAGATAAATGAAAATTAAAATGCGAAGAAAATAGTATTTCACTCATTCAAAGAAAAAAATTACTCCAGAAAAGTTCACTTTTGATTAAACTCATAATTAAATCACTAGATACAAGGTTTTGATTGAAATAAATATTTGTTAAATATTAGTCAACCACCCTTGGGGGCTTTACGAATCAGTTATCATTTCCATGATTGAATTTCTTGAAGGTAGCATGTTTCACCTGGTTTTGAGCCTCATCCCCGAAGTTTATATTTTAACCAACTCGGCCAGCATAAAACTAATTAGTCCCTTGCGTTGATAAACCAACGTAACTCAATTATCTACTGTGCAACTATGGCTGCTAGAGGCATTATTTAGCTACAGTATCTAGTTTTAACATTTTGTCACCAATTGAGCCCACTAACTGGCTCTATATAAATAATGTAATTAGTTATTTTTAATCCTATACGTACGTTAAAATTTTCCTTATTATTTTCTATCAATATATGTAACGGTCCTTAGTTTTCAATACTAGAGTTTGTTACATTCTGCTAAGGCTACAATTTATTTAGAGTTGGCTATTAGCTTGCATATTAGTTTCAGAACAAGATAAATAAAACAAATTATAATGAAAGTTTGATAAATATAATGAAATAATGTAGCTAACAACTTTATTACATTTTATTGAATGACACATGTTTAGTTTATAGGCTTGTAGCAAGTATTGATATACCCTGATTTTAGTAGGAAGACCTTTCTAGAAGGAATTATTTCTTACCAGAATCCTTTTGTATGGTAGTATTTTGGTAAGATAAATAGCCTTCTACAACATAAGTAGGAAGTCTCTTCTGAAAGGCCATTTATCTTACCACTTCTATACGGTAGGATTATTGTACGAAAAAATGCCTTCCAAAACAGGCCTACTTTCAAAATTATGGTATATATTAGCTTATGGTACATACACTTATCTAAATAAACAAATCACGATTTTTTAACTTATTTATGGTGTTCAAACCTTTTATTAACACTTTTAATTAATTTAACTATTACATACAGTGATGTGTCTCATGTATTCATACAATTTGGCGAACGATGTCAAAATACCACATTGTAATGAACGTGTGTAAAAGAGAAAGATAAACTTGAAAGTTTCATTCTCTCGCACACAATGGTGTTCGTTCAGACGACGGCAGCTCAAAAAGTTCTTCCTCGGGTGTCCATCCAGCCATGGACACCCAGTCGTATTATAAATATCAACGACAAGGAAATATAATCTCGCTAGGTACCTAACGTTCATTTCAAGCTGAATGAAGTGCCGGCCTACGTAAAACACAAACTATATTACGTTTTCCTTCAAGTGTGAATATTAACACGACTAAATAGAATGAAACGTTTTCAATCCTTTATCATTAACTATTATGTTGGTGTATGCAGGAAACCAAGAAGCTGCAAAGTGAGCTCCGGGAATCTCAACATGCAGTAGAGGAAATAGAGAACAAATATCACGACACGGTGGGACAGCTAGATATGACCAAGAATGATCTTGAAGACGCACTCAGGAAGAACCAGCAACTAGAGAGGAAGCTAGCAAGTATAGCTAAGGTATAGTAAGAAAACAATTTTCATATTCACTTTCAACAACTTTAACCACTCAATAGATGATTTGACTCTTTTAAAAAAAATAATTGTATTCATTGTAGTAGTAAGTTAACAATAAAACGTACACACTTAATTTATAATAATTTATAACTCATCCTGGTTTCAAATAAGAACCCATCTTGCTCTGTAAATACACAAATATATTTCTCATGTTATGAAAATGATCATACATAGTAAGAGTACACATAAAAAGTTGATAACGGATCTTGTTTAAAATACTCATTAAAAAAAATTAAGGTAGTTGACGTTCACTCTCTGAACCGACTGATTATATCAGCACACGACTTGTAAACTAAATTAAATCTAGAACAGACAAAACACCCAGCCCCTGGACATTAATTCATCACTTTGAAAGGGGAAAGCCACATTTCACCAATAATAATTATTTCGGCCCTACCAGGAATCAAACCGGGGAACCTTCTCTCAATAGACAGACACGCCACTGACTGAATTAAGATGTCCGTCTTAAACTACTGAACCCAATTTAATATTTTATACATCCCATCCTAATTAAATATAATAATAAATTCTTGTAAAAACTACACCCCTCCCTTGTTTTTTTAAAAAAAAGTGCCTCGTTATCGTAGACATAGGCCTTTTCAAGTTGTTCCGTTTCAATTTAGAGAAAAATTAATAAAGAATTGGAAACATAAAATGCTGCTGACGTCATTTTGAAACGCCATCAAATTGACTTTTTTCATTGCGAGTAATTGAAATGCTCTTTATTAACACTCTAATCATAACAACACATAGATTACAAATTAAACTTTTATAAGAGCCAGCCAAGCACCCAGTTTGTAAGCCTACTGTTCAACAATTATCAAATTTCGACCATGATGGGAATCCATCTCGATATCCTTAAATCAATAGAACGACTTGTTAACGACCGATCTGAGGACGTTGTTGAAAATAATTACCAATCGATAAATACATTTTAGCAAATATCCTTCGATCTGTATTTTATAATTATTTAATTGAACTTATATTAACTAACTTTATTCATCCATTGGGTATTATTATCCTTGGCATGATTCAAGTCTATTTACTTTCCTAGTGTTTGGATCTTTCTTTATTTGTTTCATCTGTACGTCGTGGAAATATATCCTAATTTACCGAAAGCATAGCGTATCCTAAAGTGTAACACTTGCTATTTTTATGGGATTCCTACATCTAAAACACTTCTTTGTTTTCTTCTCCTGCACTCCAATGCCCTTTTCAGGAATTTTGCTCTTAAGCCTCTCCCTAAATCTCTTTTCCACAAATTCTCTGTGTATAGTTTTGAGTTAATTATTAGCTAGATCTAAACGTCCTGATATTTCACACATTTTCTCAAATGTTAAGGTGCGTATTCACTTGAGCATTCGTTCGTGCGCGTTCGGTTCGTTCTGTTCGTTCGGAGTAAAATGCTCAAGTGAATACCTGTCTGAGAACACGCGCTGAACGGAGCCGAACGAGCCGAACGCTATCGGTTATTTGGGAATGCTCAAAGGAAGTCAGTTGTTCGCCTGTGCTCATTGGATAAATGTTTTCGCACCTGTTCGGACCTTTTGGACTGTTTGCAGCGATGGAGTGGGCCGCAGAAGAATATTTGAGGTTCTGAAAGCTTGCAAATGAGTCCCCAGTTGCTAAAAAACGTAAAGCTAGTGCCAAACGATCTTTCACTGGTATTGCTTTACGGAACTTTGTGTCCTTTGCAATTTTATGGCTGAAAAGGTTAATCAAAATCTCAAAGTCTTGAGATGACATTCGGCTGAAATTTTGAAAGTTCTTTCGTCCAATCCCCTTAAAAGTTCTTTATTTTGCCACCTACAAAACAACCGCATTTTCCACATTTTCCTGTCCCTCTTTTTATTATTTTTAGTTAATTCACACAACACAAAGAAAGAACCTGCTGCCACTATCAAATCCAATTTGAGACTGAGCTCCAGTGCTTGTCCTATTCGTGGCAAAATTGGCAGGAACAAGTCGAGCACCAACAAACGGTCCGAATGCTCGAAGTATCCGGACGTATAATTTATCCGAGCTCATTCGGGGTGTTGGGTTGGTTTTTTTCGTTTGAAGTAAAATGCTCAAGTGAATACGCACCTTTAGAGCGGTCCTCATAGCACCTCATACCAACGATTAAATTGTCCTTTAAAGCATCTTTATAAAAGTCCCATAGCTTCATTAAGCTTCTAGCTCTTTCATTTCTTTTACAAAATGAAAAATTATACTTACCTATCCTTGAATACGTTGGTTAAACAACTCTTTTTCACACCACTGACGTATGTGGAATTAAATGACCTTTCAACACTCTTACCAGTTCCACGTTACTCCTATCCTAAAGCGATGCTAATATTACCAGGTTTTTAGAAGTCCATACATCCTAGCCCACGCTTTTGTCAACAGAAGCGGAATCGTTTCTTTCTTCTCGGATTTATGGAAAATAAAAGCATGCTCCTGCTTTTCATAATATTTTACAAATAGTTTAAATATTGAAAATGTTTACACTAAACATTAGGGACGTAAACAATTTACTTTTAATTACAATCAAAATTTGTAATTATGTTAAAAAATTTAATTCACATCTTCATATAAAGAAAGGCAATTTTTTAGGTGAAAATAAATAATAAAATGTCCATATTATTTAGTATAATTCTCCTTTTTCTAACCAATTCACCAACAAAAGTCTCACAAAATATGAATTCCTTGTATTTCAACATAATCGACATTTTATTACAGAAGAACAGATATGACTAGATGATAAAATGAGTCAATTATTATTTTAAATAAACTAGCCCTGGTTAATGATCTAAATTAGTTTTACCACTCATTTTAGTACTCTAATAAAATTAACTCATTTATAGAATTTAGCCTTAAGTTAGTAGCATCAGCTTTTTCCATAAATCGACAAAGGAAAAAAAAAGACCAATACAACTAAATCTATTTTACATACTCATCATATACACTCATAAAATTTAATAATATGATTATGATAAACAAAATGTAGGTAACATGGAATTAAAAATCATAATACTTCGAGTTTAATGTAGTTATGCGAGAATTCTAAATATATGTATGTCGTTTTTAACACTCCTGTAAACCTAAATTATAACTCCTTTGTTATTGTTATATAACCTCTAACAATTGTTAATTGTTTTTTTTAGGGTGGCGAGGGTCATGTTTTGACAAAGCAACCATCCGCCAAGAAGATTGCCCAAAGTAAGGACGATAAAACTATCGGTACGAACAAAATAAATTCAACTAACGCAGAGGAGGAAGAAGAATCAGAATATGAGGAAGTGACAGAAACAGAGACGGAAACGGAAAGTTCAGAAGAAGATGAAACAGATCAAGCAGCATTGCAGGAAAGAAGAACTGCCCGGGAGTTAAAACTGCTCGTGACCAAGCTTAAGTCGTTCAAAGAAAAGGAAACAATGGCCCGTAAGGAGCGCCATGTATTGCGGGAGCAACTTAAAAAACAACAGCAGGCGCTACGAGACGAAAAGAAAAATTATAAAAAACTTCAAAAAGAAGTCGATAAGATGGCAAAACTCATGAAGGATGATGATGAAAATGATTCAGAGAGTGAAGAAGAGGGGGAAAGTGAAGAAGATGAGACAGAATCAGAAAGCGAGAGTGAAGAGTCTGAGCAAGAAGAAAGCGAAGGTGAATTGCCACCCGACACACCTTTAGACAAAAAGAAACAGAACTTAACAGAAAGGTCAAAAATGCATGAAAATTGTTTATCTGCTCTGAAAAAGGGGAACTATTTGCTCAAAGCAAATATTGATAAGCTAAAAGATGACCTATTCAAACAAAGAGAAATGTCTCTTACACTCCAAGAAGATCTTAACTCAGTTCTTGCTGAGCTGGGATGAATTTTATTTACATGTTCGCTTAACAACGTCAATTTAAATACTCATTGTGTTATTAATTTATACAAAATATCACAATTCAAAGTCCCCAAACTAGAAAAATCACATAATTAAGATTGTTCAAATTTATTTAGATTAACTACTTGTTTAACTACCTGTACGGTACATAAGCAATAGTGAATTGATTTAAATGTTTGTTGAAATAAGGTTAGTGTGAAACAAAACAAAAGTCACAAGGTAAAAAATAAAATATTACTATTATATTTAGCACCGCGTCTTACTACCCTTTCGGGTTATACGCTTTTAAGTACTAATTACGTTAATGGATTAGGAATTGGGAAGGTTGAATTAGAGGAAGTGAACCCGCATTTGCGTGGAGGGAGAGTGGAAAAGCCAAAAAATAAAATAAAAAGTCTTCAATTATTCTACATGAATGATACGTAATGCATCTTCTATGAACTGAGCTTGACCTGTTTGCTCAACTCTTACTCGAGAGGTCAGGATTAGGTACGAATACCAGCTGGATACACTGAAGGTGTTTATACACATTTTAATTTCCATCGTGTTTTTTTCTATCCTCATTATATTCTCTCTTGAATACTGATGATGCATTTCTTTAAATTAACCTTCCTCATCCCAAGTCCTTGAATTAATATAAGATGTATTTAACCCTAATGTGGATTAAGAATCGCATGAATTAAAAATGTTTCAGTATCATCTAATTTCAAATGCATTGGCAGTAACATATTTGTTAATTTAAAGGCATAAAATAAAAGTTATAAAAATAACTCTCGCTTAAGTGTTTATAATGAGCTAGAAGTGAGTACCCCCTCCGAAACATGGTTGTAATCTACACTTAGTTTTGTCAGAGCTATGAACATATTTTGCCATCGTAAATAATGTTGGTATCAACTAAAGAAAACAGATATTTATGAAATATATTTTATAAAAAGAATGAGTTTGAGTTAGATTAGGTTTTTTTTAGAAATATTCTTCAAAAGAAAAGTTTGCTCAAATTTCTAATTTAACTTTAATAAAGACAAATATAGTAACATCTTGATTTCCATCAACCAGAATATGGTCATGTAATAAGTGATCAAGGGATGAAGATAATAATTCTTTTCAGAGAAATATATAAATTGCTGTCAAGAATATGTTACAATGTATGTGTATGGACTGTATTAATTAATTTGAAAACTAGCAATGAATGTTGATATTTATATTCATATATACCTATATGCCATAGCAAGGCTAGATTGACGACAGAGATAAAGTATTTTCACCTTCCTACTCTGCACCTTCCTATTTCCTAACCTACGCCAGAATATTTTCTCATTGATGAAAAAAATCTGTTCTCTTACCAACGAACAATTTTTTTATATTTGTATTTATTAAAATTTGAAAATATGTATTAAAAATACTAATGATTATACCTTTTTATTTAATCGTTAAAAGTCTCACTTCTCTATAATATGGTGTACCGGTAATTTCACATTTTAAATAACTTAAAGGAAAAATGTTTTGATTTTTGCTTGCATTCATCAAATATATGTTTTAGGAGGATCATTTATAGTGGCATTGTAAAGTAATGCACTTAAAAACAATGAGTGTATCTATACAGAGACATCTTGGGATGCTTTTGAAGGTTTTACATTAGAGTAATTTATACATAAAGGCATTTTAATTTCCAGCTTTACGGTATGCATTCAGATATTAAGATAATTAAGAAGGCTTTAAATTACTTAGAAATTAAGTTTACATCCATAGAGTCTGGTAAAAGCATTTCCTTTACTACTGCCATAGGATTGATATGGGTGTGAAGATCAATAGTACACATGCTACTAATGAACAAGAAAAGAGAAGAATGCTGGTCCAATCGTAGTCTACGGTAGTACGATTGGCAATGAACAAAGTACATTATTTATCTAGCACCACGTCTTAATACTTGTTCAGGCCATACGCATATGTTATAATTACGCTAGTGAGTTAGGTATGAAGAAGGGGGAATTTAGAGGAAGTATACCCACATTTGTGTGTAGGGACAGTGTAAAACAGTTTTGGAAAAACCACCCTCAGTAAACCCGACCAGAATTCGAGCCCCGATCTCCCTGTCATCAGCAGTCTAACACAGGAGTGACGCTTTAGAACATGGAACAAAGTAAAAAAAACTAAAATATAACATCAATGAGATAACATGAATAACGTGTGATTTAAAAAATTTATATACGAGATGACTAGGGCACAATGTATTACAAAGCATTTAAATAAGGTTGATT
Organism: Timema douglasi; assembly: GCA_901482245.1. NCBI lineage: Eukaryota > Metazoa > Arthropoda > Insecta > Phasmatodea > Timematidae > Timema > Timema douglasi. The sequence continues at coordinate 167,873 of CABEEJ010000710.1, read as the reverse complement.
ATTTCTGCGTATAGCCCGAACGGGTAGTAAGACGCGGTGCTAATAATAATAATAATTGATTATTTTATTTTATTAATATTATCAGTGTTTTACTAATTTCGCTTAGAATTAAGTGTTTCTACTTGTTTCATATAACTGAGCAGTTGAAATGAACTAATTTGGCGGAACACAGAAATCAAAATCTACAAATTCAAGAATCGAATAGCGAAAGTTATTTTGTATGCTTTTTAGTGAGGATCCTGGATAGCTCAGTGGTTAGAGCATTGGCAGACTATGTCAAGCATCCCGGGTTCGATTCCCGTGTCCAGTTTTCAATTTTCAGAATATATTATCTACACATTCACCTACCAATCAAAACAGCTGATTATAGCACAAAAATAATAATAATAAAATAAAACTAATTTGTTCAAGCATACTCAAATGAGACTTACAAGTTGGTTCAACGTCACCATGCTATTTTTATAATCAATATAAACACATTTTTGTTTTAAATAAAACAAGATAAATTGACTTCATAGATGTTTGAAATACAATATTATTAAATATAATAAAAACAATTAAATCATTTCAATTAAAGAAGATATGGAGTCTCAAGCGTACTACCCTTTACCTATTAATTATTAGCTAGATTAAGTTTGAAATAAAAGTTTATCCACAGAAATGTGGCACATTAAAAACAAGAGATGTGATCGCGACGCTATGTGGCAACAGAAAAACAGCACACTTTGCTAGTGGCACAATGACAGGAGATAGAGAGGCGAGAGAGAGTCGTAGCTTCATCTTCACTATTCTCACATGACTTCACATCGATCTGTGACGAGGGTTTGGTAAAATAAAATAGCCGCACCCAATCGCTGAGTGGCGGTGTTTGTACTTTCGGGTCCACCCTCAGGCCGTCGTCCAACCTGTATGGATCCCAGTAATCTAAAATTAAATAAATACATATTAATTACTATCGTGGGGAAAAAACAATGCCAATGATCTAAAATCCATAGCAGGACGCTAATTAACCATGTACCAGTTGTCATCCGCGAGGAAAAGTCCAAATTTGCTAAAAAAAAATCACCAAAGGGTCCGGACTATCAAGCGATGCCGGTTGAATAATGTCTGCAGGCGCCAGGATTGCATCTTCTTAACATTCTTTCAAAGGAGGATGTACACAAAAGACGTAATAAGCAAAATATCTACCGTTAAAATATACAAATTTGTAGAGTATAAATAAATAAATAAATCGTTTTAAAACATACCTGAATTTATCCAATTTTACAGTGCCTTGAAACTCATTTTGATGTTTATTCAGCGCAATTATTAATTATAATGATCGAATGTAATGATTTCAAGGTGTATTTATAGTCGCTTCAACGCGGTGTGCCCATTGTAAAGGTGTAGGCTTCTTATTGGTCAATAATATTGTTTCCTCATCGGTGATTGCCTGAATCATGTAAAACAGCATGGATTAACTGCCACGCCGACGTCGTGCTCACACTTATGGATAAAAGCTCTGTCTTCGCTCTCTATCTTTCTCTCTCTCAGCTACGTTCCAGCTTCCAAATAACCGTTCCATTAGTTTCATTTGGCATTCGGAATAAAGTCAACAAGCAGGTACCTCAACGCTAAGTTGAGGCTAAAGATGGTTTAAATTGCACTTAAACTAGTTGCGTGTAACTGTCTATTGATAAAGTAGGCCTAATGCAAGGACAGGTTAAGAAATTAATCAATCTCATTGTCGATCATTATTTCCTTAAAATTTTCAATGCTACTCAATAATTAAAATAATTTCAACCGTTTAAAAAATATATCAAAGTAAATTCTTATGTGTCACAATTTCAAAGTCCAAATAGATTTTTATCGTAATTAAGTTTAATAGACAATTTTATGTGTTAATTTATGTTCTTACTGGTTTTACAAGTACACTCGTTGAACACTTTTTATCATTTTATAAATAGTTCTCATTATTAGAGGATAGTCATGTTTGACTGTTTGATACATTTGCTTACAATTGTTCTTGCTAAGCAACAAGGCTATAGCAATTTATATATATTTTAACCGTAAAATATTAATACATCAATTCTTACCAGAAATGTAATAAATTTAAATTAAATCATGATATATCAATACAAAGAAATGCCACATTACATTAATATAGGCCTAAACCTTTTCAATTGTATATTTTTATTTTCTTTGGTAAACATTTGTTTTAAATATAATTATGGCTGGCTATTGCTTTTATGTAATTTAAATACTTTTTAAAATATATACCTTATGTGTCAAAGATTCGTATTAAATATTTTACTAAAATAATAATTTCAATAAAACGAATGTGTATATTGAAATAGTTATTAGATAAAATACTATAGATTCAAAAAGAAATGATTATAAATTATCTCAATTTTTTTTCTTTTTTCAAAATAAGATTTATAAAATATATCTTTGTAGGCCTATACAACACATAGTGAATATGTCCAAAACAAATTGAGTAAAACCTAAATATTTATAATTTTCAACAATTCCACGCTATTGGTTCATTTTAAAAATAAGACTATCTTTGCTCCCAGTGAGTTTTCTTTGCAAGTGGGTGTAAACTAATGTAATTCCATAGCAATTTTTTGATAGGTATTACCGTTTAGCCACAAGAGACCTCCAAAGAAAGGTCCTCACCGACATTAAAGTTGCTCCACCTTTTTAAATTTGTTTCGGGGGCTAATTTTTTTTTTTTTTTTTTTAGAATGTTTCCGTAGTTTACAGGCTAAAAGCTATAAGTTTGCCACATTTCAAGTTTCTAGCTCATCTGGAAGTGGGTACACATTAATGTCACTGAGCGAGTCAGCCATGTGGCTTTGTAGTATCTAGTATAATATAATTCCTCACATCATTAAGCTAGCATTCACCTGAACTAACAATATTCGTCTGTTTACTTGAAAGATTCAAAGTTCTTGACAGGTCGAGGTTTGAATTCCATGTAACACATGAAGGTTTTTTTTTTATCAGCAGACGGAAGTTCTAGTGCGCGTCAAATCCATCGCACTTTTGTCAATATGCATCTGTCAGGTGGGCCTTTTCACACGGTGAACGCGTGATTAAATTGACACCAACGTGATTGATATGTATCGACTCCTCGACGATTTATGGTGACGGTAACAATTTACTTCCAAGGAAAATAAGGATACGGTCTTATGAGTGGTTCTAAACCAGTGACTCCCAAGCCCCCGGGGTGCAACCCATGTTTCTCCAATATTTTAATGCATCTGAATCATAAGCAGTGGCGGCTCGTAGCCAAAATTATTGGGGGTGCTGCTCCAGAAAATGTTTAGCCTTTGTTTTAAAATTGTGTAAAAGGAAAAAAAAGTATAAAAAGAAAATTTATTCAGCAACTTGATAAAATATTAACATAAAAAACTTTTTTACTTATTTTAACTTAAATTGTTACAGTTCAAGCTTGATCTATTCATTTAAAAATGAAATCCATTCTTCTTGTTTTAATTTGCGCAAAAATGTTCAATAATTTTCTCCTTGATCTCTGGATGACAATTTAGGAAATTTTTCTCCGTTGAAAGTATTGCAAGCGCATTTAGTTTTTCCGAATTCATAGTGCTTCTTAAAAAAGTTTTTATTCTTTTCAATGTTGAAAAGCAGCGCTCTGCCTCTGATGCATTAATGGGAATTGTCAAGAGGATTTTTATCAGTTTTGTAATTTCACTAAAAACATCATCTAAATTATTTTCCAAGATAAATTTCAGCAGCTCAATTAATTTGCAATATTCATGAATATCACTCCTACAGTAGAATACTTTTAGCTCAGTTTCAAGCTTTTCTTTGTCAATCATGGAATAAGCTTCAGTGGTCAGTACTATCTCTTTTGTGGGAATTTCATTCTTAAATCCAGTGAAGCAATTCTTTTTGGACAATTTAGCAGCTAATAAGTGTTAAGTGAAAGAATATTTGTCCATTATATCAAAACATATAATATAGTCACACACTTCCTTAGTTACAGTCACAGAACTTATTTATTGGGGATGCAAGGCCATGGTTAAGGTTTCCTGTTAAATAAAATAACCGAAAAGAAAATAAATCAAAAAGACTGATCCTAAGTGACGCAATGGTAACTCACAGCATGCTTTCAAGCGTCGGCCCAGCAAGCCTAAGCTATGTTATGAGCGCGGGCCCAGATCCACTATATTCACAAATAAAACACCACCTACCTTTGTCCCAGACCCCTTCCCGTACCCTCTCCCTCGTCCACTGGTCGGTCCTCAAGGTCACGTACAAAACTGTCAAGTGGCAAACTGGCACCTTGTCTATGACTCATTTCTCCCCCCACCACCATCAGATAGATGTCACAAGTCACAGCAACTGATTCCTTGGATTCAATAGTCAGTGCTGTGCTGTTATTGCTATAGTAGCAATCGCTTTTCATGTCTAACGTTGGTGTGTTTTAAACTCTGCCTTAAGCTAACTTTTAAAGTGCATTAGTATGCTAGCCTTTTGATATAGATAATATTAGTAGTGAGTGTTAGATAGACCTATTATATTGTTGTCCGACTCCATTACTCCGTTACCATTAAGACAATTGCCAAAAACGTTCGGAATGGATACATTTTTTCAAAAAGCCACGTGTTGAATTTACTAAGGATGTGACACCAGATGCTGCCTTTTCTCGTATTCCTTTAAAAATCAGTCAGTTCAGCCTCGACATCGTCATCTACATTTGTTGCGAGCTGCTCGCAGTCACTTTTCAGCAAGAAGTTTACTGGTAAGGGTAGAACCTTTCAGAAATCAAGGCTGACGTCATTCATCTGGGTAGAATGGGATGCTTCTATTGATGAGATATTTTGCAAAACTTTCAAGGAAACCGAGGCCAATGGCCTTCTGAAGTTTTGTACTAAGAAGGATGATACTTTTATTTTTGAGGGATTTTCTAACTGGAAAAAGGCCCTTAGAAAATGTAGGGTATATGAGAAAACACAAGCCCTTAAGGAGAGTTTAATGAAGCTAGCCTCTTGCTCCAAACCAAGTGTTGCCATACAATTAAACTATCAGTTAAACAACGAGATGGAGAATGCATGCTCGGCTCTTTATGACTATTTTCACTATCTTGAGATTCCTTTATCTCAATCCATAAACAAGTGAACTTCTGCGTTCGAACTGTTAGTGAAAATATGGAAATCTGTGAGGATTTTTTGGGATTGTATGAAACTCCAAACACCAAAACGTTTGAGCCTACACATAGAGAATCTGAGAGGACAGTGCTATGACGAGTGCCAAATGGTGGTATTTTTACATATTTAATTTGAGGTGGTGGGATGGAAGTCAACTTGAATTATCTGCTATAGGCCCTTACTAAACCCTTTCAGGTTTATGTGGTTTGTGTTGCCTTAGAGCACCATTTGGAGGACAGAAATACCCAACTTAAGAACAAATTAATAATATAAATTAAGACAGATAAACTTGAATATTTTGGGCATGTTTGATGCACAGTAATTAGATATTATCACAAAATGCTTACGTACCAATTTACAAGAATCTGTCTTAAGAATAATATTTTGTTAAATATTAAATGAGTGTTTAAGGTTACATAGAGATTTAAAAATATAGTGCCTTTAAGAGAACAGTATAAGAGTTTTTAAAGTGATATACGTTTATCACTGTGGTATATCTCATCCATTAAAGTGAGTCCCCTACTTAAATTTTATACAATGACAAGATAGAAAAGGTATGCATATACAAATCATAAGTTACACTTATAAGAATGGACATAATCCTAAAATACACTTTTTTACCATTTGAAAATAGTTTTAACTATAGACTTCATTGTAGTTAACATCTTTAAAAGGGTTTACACTGTATTCAAAGTTTTAAAAAAGGATTTTTTTCAAATAATGGTTGGTGCACACATAAGTTTAGTCCTCCCTTATAACCTCCTCATTACTTTATTTTACATCATGTATTCATATCATTTCATTTTTTTCATTTATTTGGGGAAATTAACGTGCACTTTCTAAACTGACTTATAAACTAACTTAAATCTAGAACAGATACAACACCCAGCCCCCCGACAGTTAATTCAACCATGTGAAAGGGGAAACGCACAGTTCACCAATGAAATTTTTTTAGGCCATGCCGGGAATCGAAACCGGGACCTTTATCTGAGTATGAAAACACGCTACCAACTGATCTAAAGTGTCAGACCGTGTATTGAAATCAACATTTAGTACGGTTTATGTGTTGTTAACAAAACATTTCTAGATACGTGATAAAAAATTATACCTCTGTACACAAATAAAAACGGGTACCTTGGTATTAACGCTGTAAGCTATCTGGTCTCATAAGTCATCACACTCAAAATATAACTTGTTTTTGGGTGACACGGAGGTCGGGGTTTGAATTCCTGTTGTGTGTACCGAGGGACGATTTCCCAAATGATTTCCCTCTCTCTTTCTCTGCTCAAATTCGTGTACATTTCCTTTTAAATACACCTTTCTAATTTACTCTATCATTGTAAAGAGGTGGGTAGCTCGGACGTGCAGTAATATGCGGTGTACATAAAAATAAAACACTATGCCATTGAGTACTCATTATTTTAAGGGAGTCTTAATATAACTTCAACCTATTCAACATCCCCCCAGTAAATTAAAAAATCTAGTTACGTATATCTTGAACAAATTTAATCCAAGTTTGACACCTTACCTCAATTATAAGCACTGCTTACCACATAACTGAAGTTCCGAGAATCGAATCCCGGCATGACTAAAACATTTACCATAGGTGAAATTTAAATTTGCTGGAATGCATATTGTGTCTGTTCTAATATTAAGTTAGCTTGTAATTCACGTTATATAACCTGTCGTTTCTGATAATGCTCACTAAAAATAGAAAAATAGAAACTTAAATGTTTCTATTTAAATCTAACCTAATCACGCGAAGAAACTTTCACTATATTTTTATTTTATTTCTAATATAAAGAAAGGATCTATAACGTTTAAAAAAATGATATATATGTGTTAATGTCCACCCAGTGACGCACTCAGAAATTTACTTTAGGTAGGGCATACAATTAAGGCCATAGCCAGAATAAAATTTAGGGGAAAAGGGTTTTTTGGCGTCACCACCACCTTCTAACCTCTGGAAGATGCATTAGTATTAATTACCTATATAGTTATGTTCATGAAAACTAAAGGCAACTATGGTGACCTGGTGGTCTAGGGGTAAGGTGTCAGACTTCTGTGCTGGCGGCCGGGGTTCAATCCTCGGTCCCGCCACATATATATCTGATTACCAAACCCTTCCTTCACCTCTGACAAGACATCTTGTGAATGTGAGGAACGACAGGCCTCCACCGTGGTTCGGATTCGACGTGAAACTGTAGGTCCTCCATTTCATCTCACAATCACCCTACCATTACACATTAGCGTAAGTGCATATAACCCGAACGGATAGTAAGACGCGGTGCTAATAATAATAATAAT
>CABEEJ010000710.1:93890-160245 GCA_901482245.1 Timema douglasi | reverse complement strand
TATAAGATTTTCTAAATTTTCCAGAGATTAAAGTTTGTAGGAAACTGTTATTTTATCATTAGATATTAATTATTATTGTTTGACCCGCCTCGGTGGCGTAGTTGGCTAACGCGCTTGTCGTATGGAGCCCGACTGCTGAGGAGGGGAGATCGAGGTTCGAATCTCGGTCGGGTGAACTGGGGGGGGGGGTTTCCTAAATGGTTTTCCACTCTCCCTCCACGCAAATGCGGGTTCACTTCCTCTAATTCAACCTTCCCAATTCGTAATTCATTAGAGTAATTAGTACTTAGAGCGTATAACTCGAACGGGTAGTAAGACGCGGTGCTAAATATTATTATTGTTTGAAATAAATTTAATTAATTATCGGTTCCAGGTTTGGTTTGAGGCCTCTATGGTAGCATTTTTCAAACTGGGCTTCGCCTTAGTTATCTGAGGCTACGTGGGGCAATTTTATAATGTTATTTAGTTTTTCACATTATAAAATAGCATCATTATTAGGATTGCCTATTTTTTTCAAATCCAAATAAATTATATATGCCACACAAGCCACTAATAAATAAGATATATTGATTTAGATTATGCATTTTTCAATGTGAACTTTTTGCACAAAGAGGTGAGGAAGTGTAGTTTTTCTTTTATATTTATTCACGTACTAAGTTATAAAAGACTCGTGAAATTTAAATGTATTTATTGAATATTAGTAATACTAATGTGAACATTTTTATGAGAGTTCGAACATCTATTTTTTCTGATACAAAGGTTCCTTCGGTCTAAATGTGAGAACCCCTGGTCTATGTCAATATATGTTCATGTGTTGAATAACACTCTCTGGTAGCTTTGTCAGTTCGAAGTACCATAGTATTAACTTTAACTAAAATTGGGTGGGGTGCGTGTGATTCTGAAGTCTCTATAAGCGAGGTCATCGGTGTAATAACCCATATCTTGTGTCAAAAGCCTTAAAAACTAAAACGAACTTAATTACTAGAATGGTGGCTTCTAGCTATATGCATTTTCTTGTATACAATGTATGGAAGCTACTATGGTTGTGCTTTCTCCAAATGAGAATATAAGTGGCACTTTTAATATGTGTGTGTGTTTTGAATATAAAGTCTTAAAATTGAGCCTATGTATCCGACTCATCTTCTGTGTCTTATGTTTTAGATATAAAGTATATGATTAATGTTTTTATTGAAATTATTAGGGGTCATGGAAGAAGGTGCCCAGTTTACCCCACCCTCTTGGGTGCGCCACTGATTCTAAGTAAACGCTTAGTGAGAGAAGGGCATTTTATCATAGATATAAATAGTTTATAGAATATGACAGTTATTTCAATGGTTTTTATGAACCTATAATGCCCCTCTTTCTCGTAAAGTGAAAAAATCAAAATCCTATCGATTAGCTTTTATTTAATTAAAGGATACTAAATTTTTAGTTAAACACCCTTTAAAAAAGGTTTAAACTATATTATATAATAATGTTAACAATGAATACTTTTTGAGCCAGTGTGTTAGAGGAGTCTCGCATTTTATATTATCAAGTCAATATAGTAAGCATAGTATTTAACTTAAAAATGTTAATTCAAGCTTAAAATTAATTATAACTATACAAAAATGTACATTTGTTGTTATATTTGAATATGATGTATTTTCACTGTCTAAAATATGTTTTTCAAGTAATTAGAGTAAACTCTAGTAGTGTTGTTCTTTCGTTGTATCTTCTTGCCAGTCAATGCTTTCCGTATTTAATAGCACATAAAAGGTAGGTTTGAGGAAGATAGAATTATGAGAAGTACCCTCGTTGACATGTAAATAGCGGGAAACCATTTAGGAAAAGTTACCATCAGTACACCGTGTAATTGAGCAGCCGCTGGTGTGCACATTTTTGTCCTCGATTCATTATTTCATAGAACAAATCTTTCTTTCAAAAATGTAGATGAATTATTTAAAAATAAAATAACAATAAATATCACTAAATTTTACACAAAAATATACAAATCAATACATTATTTAATCTATACAAAGCAAAGGATGAAGCAAGATAGAGGTACCCGCCTACAACTCGTGAATCTCAAAACAAATTATGTTAGTGAGTTTGAAAAAGAACCGAATGAAAGTTGCCAGGGAACAATGAATTTTTGTCATGCTTTACTTCAAGGTCGTTTGCTATTATTAGGAATGGAGGGAGGAAAGGACTGCTGCCTAATCCCACCCTTCAAAGTCTCTTGTAGAGTGCGACGGAGAAGAGAGAAAGAGAAGATTTTAGCCTGTTTACCTCTAGGCTATCAGAGTGTTACTTTTTGGTGTTGGAGAACACAAGCGATCCTAACGGCGAGATATTTTTTACTAACCAAAGCTCGTCGGTTTTTTTTTGCTGGGCTCGCGACTTCTTGTGTCGATATACATTCAACGACTCAGGTCCGTGAAGTTGGCAGCACCATTAATGGCACAAATTCTGAAACCTATGCCAATATTTAGTGGCGAATTTGTGCCACAAGAATATCCTATCCCCGTAGTTGGTTCCACCATAGGATAAGTTTCAGAATTTGTGCCGTTAGTGGTGCTGCCAACTTCACGGACCTAGATACCTCTATCTCCAATCTTCTACTCACACGGGAACACTCAAATATTGGCCCATTTAGAGTTGCACAGAGCTGGTCTGAGCGTCCAGTCCCTTCCCTCTCCTTCCTCTTGTCCTCCGAGACTTGGGGAACATTCAATACTTTGCCCCGATCGGGAAGATGGTTTATTCGTTTGGAGGTTTTCGCTCAGTAGTTTTAAATGTCATAATTATTTTAAGAAAACTAGAAAAAAGTATATTTTTTTAAATTCGAATATCTCCCTTGTATATATAGCTTAAATATTATTATTACTATAGCTTCTAATTGGTTTTATGAATAACTTGAGGGTGTAGGTGGGAGGGCACGTGCTCTTGTGCCATTTAGGACGAGCCGCCACTGCCCCATTTACTCAGTCATTCCAAGAAACGTCCTTTGTTTTCCAATACTATATTGAATATATGGAAATAAAGGCATTTGAAATGTTGACAGAGCTAATTTTACAGTTGGAAACTTCACATGGTTCATCTTGAAGTTTAATATTAAAATATTAACTAGTTGGTTGATGACATATAATTAAAAATAGAGTAAAAGCAAAAAACTATAATATTAAGTTTTTTTAAGTGGATGTGAACCCCCTCCAAGGGTGATTTAAACAAATTTCATGTTGGAATCAAGAAATTACAATGGGGTCTGGACACTCTTGACCTCTGACTCCTTGGAAATGGCTGTTAATTTATTTCAACAAATTATAAAATAAAAACAGTAGAAACAAATGAACATAAGAATGTGTAAGAGATTAGCACCCAAAACATGACATTTAGTTACTAGAATCATGCTTATATTAGAGATTAAGATAGACAAATAATTATATTCATCGTTTAAAAATGGCTTAGATTCTAGTAACTCACAAAGATAAATTAAATCAATATTATATATAGAAAAAACAAACAAACAACGCTATATTTGACTAGCATAGTATTAATCTAAAATGAACCACCCTAACAAAATATAAACTATACAATGAGAAGCTTCTAAAGAAATTATACTTCCTCTTGTCAGCCCCATGGATAACAAATCAGTTAAGATGATTTAGTAACTCAATCGTCCCACTGTTTGAAACAAATTCCGTAGCTACAGAGTTAAGTAGTTAGATGAGTGTAAATTTTATTCGTTAGCTAAAAAAATATTTGTACTCCTATGAATATGTGATATCTGTAATCCATGACATGGCAAGACATAATTATGTTGATGATCATTGTGTTAGGGAGCAGTGAACTAGGGATGGGAAAAACTGCTCCTTTAGTGGAACAGGAGCAATCTGTTACTGCTCCACCACTGGACCTGTTCCTTTTACCTGCTCCTTTTTGTCACAGTCACTATATTCGTACCTACTCCCAGCATAGTTTTTTTTAACACTGCGTCTACTGCCCGTTCGGTTATACGCGTTTATGCTAATTACGCCAATGTGTTAGGGATTAAGATGGTTGATATTAAAGAAAGTGCACCCACATTTGTTTGGAATGATAGTTAAGAACGTTTAGGAAAAATCACCCACATTGCACCCAACTGGAATCGAACCTTAATCTCCCTGTCATCGGCAGTCCCGTCTAGCGCGAGGGTGAAGCCAGAGAGACACCAGAGGTTGTCAACCTTTTTAATATCGCAGGCAGTGGCGACTCGTAGATAAAATTAGTGGGGGTGCTGCTCCAAAAAATGTTTAGCCTTTGTTTTAAAATTGTGTAAAAGGAAAAAAAATTTATAGAAATAAAATTTATTCAGGAACTTGATAAAATCTTAACAAAAAAGACTTTTTATTTACTTTAACTTAAATGGTTACAGTTCAAGCTTGATCTATTCATTTAAAAATTAAATCCATTCTTGTTTTAAATTGCGCAAAAAGTTCAATAATCTTCTCCTTGATCTCTGGATGACAATTTAGGAAATTTTTCTCCATTGAAAGTACTGCAAGCGCATTTAATCTTTCTGTTAAATAAAAGAACCGAAAAAAATTAATCTAATAGAATAGCTGGAAGCAGAATAATAATCTAACTATACACTCATCTACACTTTATCATATTCAAGAATATGGTACAAGGTTTTTAAGCACAATACACGCTGAGTAAAAAAAAACCCTTCCTTCCACCATCACGCCAGAGCCGGCACTGTGAGAGCAACAGTTTTCTCCCCACCCCCTCTTATGTGCACATTCGCACAACAGTCAAACGCCACGTCTCTGGCACTGTGAAGCACACAGTTCACCACAAAGATTTTTGTATCTTTTCCATAAACTGGGAGATAGCTACTGATGTACTAACATTAAGCTTAAGGACTATATATTGTATTACAAAAATAAAGAAAGAACTAAAGAAAAAAGGACACATTATATTAAATGTTATGGATAATATCAAGTGGAAATAGGGGGTGCTGCAGTTCCGCAGTGCCTATACACGAGCAGCCACTGATCGCAGGTTATATGGGATTTAAAAAAAATGTTTGGATAGTTCGAAAAAAAGTAAAGCAAAGAAAGTAGAGAAAAAAAACAATTTTATATTTCTCATGTAGTAATTATTTATTAAGTCTCTGTTTTGAACATATTTTTGCTAAATATTTTGTGGGCTAGATAAAATCAGTCAGCGGACCGTAGGCTGCTGACCCTTGCCTTAAAATCATTTTATCACCAAGAGGATCCCATCACTACCTAGCTGTCCCTATGGGTACAGCAATCTGATTGGCTGAATTTGATCACGTGACACGTCTCCTCACTCTCTGATTGGCTGTTGGTTTTCTCCCTCCTCCTGACCCCTTTCCAGACATGTTGGTTCTTGTTCAAAATATGTTGGTACTATATTTTCTACTTGTATTTGTTTTTTATGTATATAAATTGCTTTTTTATTAGTTTTTTATGTGGGCTCAATGGTTTTTTATTCATTGGTTTTTATGTCTAGGTAGGATTGGGACGGGGCGTTGGAGTATTTTATTGGCATGCGGTCCACAGCGCTGGGCGGCATCGCTAGTGAGCATCCTCTCTGGCCGGGCGCAGAGCATAGTGTGACCGCGGAGCAGCCGGCTGGGATGCGTTGGAGTTTTTTTATTGGTGTGGGGGAGTTTATTGTTGTAGGATTGGTACGGTGCATTGGAGTTATATATTTATTTATTGGCGTGCAGTCCATGGCGTCGGGCGTTCCTCCCTCATCATCGGAGGGAACACTGAGCACAAAGCTCTTCTGACGGCAGCGTAGCGTAGAGTGAACATTGGCTCCCTCCCACAAGACTCTGTTGGACTGCCTTTCACTTTCTGGAACAAACATCATGAACCTCTCCTGACGACCGTTTGGGGTAGAGTGTGATAAATGATTCCCCTGCCTTGAGACCCCTTTCATTTCCCCTCACTCTCCCTTCCTTCAAGGCATGTGTCGCAACCCCTTATGTGGTAATGGGTTTTTACGGTGTCGTCATCGCAATGTCGCAACCCCCTATGTGGTAATGGGTTTTTCCTGCTACTAGAGAGCATTGACACACCTCTGATTATGCACAATCAGGGGCCTTGGAAGCCTTATGGTGATTTATAATTCTCAATTAGGGGCTGCTATCACCCCACCACAAAAGCCTACTAAAGTTGGTTGTTTTGCCATATATGAGCTTGACCTTTAGATTGTGTACCCAACTTATATTCCAACCCCGATACCACTTAAACAACAAAGAAATTTAATGTTCACGATTATATTTTGATGTAATAATATATAGGTTTTACAAAAATTCATAGGTAATACAATTATGAAGACCTTGAAATTATTTTAAATATAATTTAATGTCCGCAAATATATTTTGACGAAATAGTATATAACTGCATAAATTCATAAGTAATAACAGGGCTGAATACTGATGACTCATACCTTGTGACAGTTTGGTGGGTTGACAAGACAAGTCGGGACACGACCTTGAATGATGTCGCAATGGGTTTTCACGAATGACTGGCGCCAGCTTAGAGGCTCGACAAGACGAGTCGACACAAGAATAGATCGTGACCTTGAAATCGTGAGCTAGTACAAGAGGTCATTGAACCTGTTCTTCTTGTACCGCGTGACGTCGCTCGAGGGAGGGAGGGGTGGATATAAAGGGGCCACCCACTTTGTCGTCTATTTATAAGCGTTTGTAGAGCGGTTCTATGGACAAGTTACAGCAGTTGGTAAATATTGTTGACGCCGTGCAGAACGTAAAATTGTGATCTAACCGTCGATCAAAAGTACTCGGTGGATAAATTAAAAGCGGTCAGTACAAAGTTCGGGAGACGCCTAATAGCCTATCTATATGGCGAGTTTTGTGTATTTTTACCCTGTCGTTTTGGTACTCTAACAGATGAAGACTTGTGCGAGCTTTATAAAGAAAAACTGATAATTACCTGCGCCGGAGTAAAACCCGGTTCACCTACCATTGTGAACTTTGAACGCGTTTAAGAAGCGGAGCAGAAGAGCCATGTAGTTAACAACAACAAAAACAACATCGGGCAGTTAATACATCTGCATCGTATCGCAAGGCGGACCCTATAAACCACACAGCACGTTTAGCTCTCAGGTACACTCACTATGCTTAGAACCGACTATATTAATTTAATGTCTGTGGGTCATACGATTGCGGGGCGTGCATATATGACTGTAGAGAATATTCACAGTATGGCGGTGAGCGATAGACATGTAATTACCAAAGTAGTGAACCAAGAAAGAGAGGAGCGAGACTACATCTAGTTTTGTGACTCTACCTGTCACACGATAAGAGCGACTGAAGTACTAGCCTACGAGAGAATCAAAGAGTCTTACATGTGTGATATGACATGCGCTGTGTACAATTTCCACAAAGGGGACGTTGTGGCCGTATTGCCCAGGCCTCCACCACCCTTCCGAGCTCCACACCACCCGCCACCGTCCTTCACGACGCCGCAGCCACCGCCCCCGCCCTCAGAGTCACCCGAGTACCCACCACAAGAGACGTCTACCTACCAAACATCAGATTCACCAGCGTACCTACCTCCAGAGTCGTCTGCCTACCAGACAGTAGAATACTCACAGCCAAAGCCACCCGTATGCCCACCATCAGAGCCGTCTGCTTACCAGATATCAGAGTCAGCAGAGTTACCCGCGTGCCCACCACCAGCGGAGGAGGAGGTAAAGTCCGAATAACCCGTAAATCTCGAGGATTTAACACGCTTTGGCCACTGTTTCTAGGTGTAGTGATTTTGTTGGTCTCTGCTGTCCCACTCACAAAGAAAACAGCAGTACTTAGTGAAACTAAGTTGTAGTCCAAGCAAAAGAGCAATGACTTTCAAGTCAACACAGAGATTCCATTTGTATTCATCATACATGATTTTTTCCAAAAGGAGTTTCATGCTCATATATGTTTCTTTCCTATTGGCAGCATGAGATAATGGCACTGATGGAAACTTATTTCCATTGTGGAAAAGCACAGCTTTCAAGCTAGCATTAGAAGAATCAATAAATAAAAACCTCTCCTATGTTTTGTACTCATGACCAAGTGCTTCCATAGCAGAATAAACGCCATTACAAAAAACAAGTCGATCTTTAAGGGAAAATAAATCATTAAAGTCACTATGCATATCTATAAAAACACATACTTTTGTTTCTTTGTGGAGGAGATTCCAGCCTTTCAATCTGGATCCTAAGAGTTCTGCTTGCCTTTTAGATAGATTCAAATCTAGGACAAGGTCATTGAGATCTCCTTGAGTAAGTAGATGTGGTTCAGATTATGAACAAGAAGCTTCAAATGTAGGATCAAACCTTACATCATCATCATCATCACCATGCTCTACATTCAACTCTTCTTCTTGTCCATCATCATTAAGTATGACATTTTCCGGAGGCTTTGGCACCGGCAATTCTTCACTATAAGGTAAAACCCTCATGGTAGATAGTAAATCAGGGTATGTCATGGTGTGTTTTGATTTAGAATGATGATTGAAATGTTTATGAGACAAAAGTAAATATATCTAGAGTGATATTTTGGTTCCCGCCAAATCATTGGAACACCAAAATTCATGTGCCGAGAACCCTTTGAACAACTCGTGAGGAGTCTGACCCAAGTGACACAACAAAAATGAGGGGCCCAAATTTTATCTTGGTCACCAATATTGCAACCAAAATAAAGCTTATAGCATTTCTTAATTAGAGGAGTACAACTACATTTGCTATTTTTAAATGTTACCTCACCACAAATGTATCAAAAAGAGTCCGTATGGTTAACACGATTTCTAGGCATTGTACAACTTGGTGTTATAAAGACTATAAAATATATATTAAGCTACATAAACACTATAAATATATATATACACTGAATTGCATTAATACCAACTTATGACAGAGAAACACACAGCATTAGATATTCACAGAATGAACTCTGACCACCAACTGGCCAGAAGTGATGACCGAGACAGTAAGCAAGCAAACGTCTGATCCATCATGTCCAAAGTATGTCATATGTCACATTACTCATTAGCACAGCCTTGAAAAGCATAATGTTAAAAAGAAGAGAGGCTTGAAGGTTTTTTTCACAAAGCAAGGAGTCTATAATGCCAACTTAACTGCGATTGCTAGCCACTTCACCCACTTCACTGGGGAGTTTACTTACACACTGTATAATCTTAAAGAGGACGTAATTTTTAAACTAAGGGTGATAGAACCATTCTGAGACCAATTTTGAAATCAGCGGAAAAACCCCCAACGTAGAGATTACCCTTGAATTGCCCTGGGACAAAATCTTTGTTGACCAGTGTAATTAAATCAAAAACTCTATACAGCAACTTCAATTGTTTCATGAATAGATAGTTACATTTGTATTTGAAGAGTAAACAAACTAACTCTAAAATAATGAGAACAACTTCATAACAACAATAATGTATTTATTTTCTTTGAAACATTGATAAAAAAAAAACTTGTTATCAGGCATTTTGCATCAATTATTATGTACATCAATTATTATGTATTTATGGTTGTAGACTCTAAATCTTTCTTCGGAAATACTCTGTCATGTATGGTTTTTAAGATTTTTGAGATTTTTGCAATTTTTTTTATTCTTGTGTTGTTTGTGTTCTTTTTTTTTCATGAATTATCACCAACTATGTTGGTTTCACTCTGTATTTGGATGCAATATATGATAGAAGAAGTTCTAAAAATAGTCACTAGATGGCAGGACCATTTGGTTGAGGGGGAATGGTACTGCCATTGGCCGTTAGAGGTGACTCAGCTAGCCACGTTAGCCCTGATGTTTAGTGCATGTTGAAACCTGGATGGTGTTAGTTACTTTGTATATTTTTCTTTATTGATACCTTAGTTTGTGTTATTGTGTGTTATTTATTTTCCTTTGTGAACTAGTGAAATGTTCTGATATTTTTAGGTTATAGTTAGTAAAGTGTTCTTAACTTAATGCAACTGCTAAACTTTGTGGTTGTGTAAACCACCCTGATAACTTTTGCTATGTATGTGGTAAGTTCACTCCGAAAACCCAATGAAAGCCAATCACTGACTTAGTTAAGAAGTCTTGTAAACTGTACTTTGATTGTGCTCTTGGAGATCAGGATAAACCCTTTGCACCTCATATTGCTTGCGTAACCTGCACAGCTACCCTTATAGAAAGGATTAAAGGAAAGTGCCGGGCCATGAAGTTTGCTGTTCCAATGGTTTGGTGCGAGCCAAAAGATCATATGAACTGTTATTTTTGCCTGACAAATATTGCAGCACATTCCAATATTTATTGATTCATCCAAAGCAAGCTTAAAAGCAGTGCTGTTGCATAATGGCAACAAACTTCCAACAGTGCCTTTGGTGCATGGGGTGGACATGAGGGAAACTTATGAAAGTATGGCTTTGTTGATGGAGGAAATCAAATATAAAGATTATGAATGGCAGATATGCTGTGATTTGAAAGTTGTCACACTGCTCACAGGTTTACAGGGTGGAGTCACAAAATACTGTTGTTTTTTGTCATTGTGGGACAGCCAAGACACCAAGAACCACTACAAAATCAAGGAATGGCCTATGAGGAAATTATACATTGCTAATAAGGAAAATGTGAAATTTGCGCCTTTAATCACTTGAAAAAAATGTTTCCCCAAGTTGAGTGAAGCAAAGCTATAAGAAGGTATATTTAGTGGACCACAATTTAGGGCATTGTTGAAAGATCCAACCTTTGATGCTAAGCTTACAAATATCGAGTTAGCAATAAATATGTTTCCATAGTGAGTGGTCTATTACACAACTACAAGAACATGGAGGGTAGAATATCACTAAAAATACATTTCTTACACTCGCATCTTGACTTTTTCCCAGAAAATTGTGGTGTACGGTGTGAGGAACAGGGTGAATGCTTTCACCAAGATATCCTGACCATGAAGCATCATTACCAAGGCCATTGGTACCCTTCGATGATGGGCGATTACTGTTAGTTTCTTTTTAGGGAGATTGATGAAACACCTTACAAAAGAAAAGCATCTTCATCCCATTTTATCAGAGAAAAATGACATTAAAATTTGTAAATATTAATATCATGGATTAATGTGGATTATCTTAGTGCTTTTTGTTGGTTTAAATGAGCATTTTACGCTATGTAGAAAACATTGGTGAGTTCTGAAAGATATGTTTTGTTTGTATTTAAAATGGTAAATAGTTGCTAAGGTCGTATTATTGTCTTTGTATTAGTGCTGTGTATCTTAGAAATGTGACACAAGAAAGAAAATCTGATTTTTCCACTGAATTCAGCACCCGAAAATTAGTTATATACACCCAATTACAAACCAGATACAGAAAAAATGTTTCAATTTGTTGACCAGTGTCAAACTGAACCATGAACATATAAAAATAAAATACATAATAGTATGTAGCTTCTTTGGTGTTTACAAGTAATACTTTCCCATACATATAAATTTATATACAGACACAATTTAAAGCTTAGCTTACCTAGACAGTTAAAATAAATACCACAATTTATAAACAATATTCAAAGATACAGAAAAGTTTGAACAAACTGCTTAGTACACTACAAAAAACTTACTCTTCATTAATAATATCTCCCAAAATATTGGCATTGTACAGTTCTTTTACATAAAGAGTATTTTGAAATTAAAATTTGATACATGTATTTTGGCAATATAGTGTAAGATACTTGATCAAAGCAGTATGTTTGAAATTACAAATATAGTTTTAAATTTTAAAATGCATTTAAATTATGCAAATAGTCACATTACGATCCTGATAGATTTCTGCTTTTTAAATATTTTATTTGGATAATGCACATGATTTAAAAATATAGCAAATGAGTGTTGTCACTTTATTTAATATGTTCCAGATGATACAAAAATTAGTCAGAAAAGAATATGAACCTGGTCCTCATACTTTAGGTGCAAACTATGAAGCCAAAAGACCAGATTTTGATTCTTTGTGCACTTCTGAATCAACACACATACTCTATCAGAAGCTCTTTCTAAAAAGGCATTGTTTCTACACAAAACACATTTAAACATTTAGTTAAGTGCATCAACACACCGCAATGTGAATCTAGCATTTCTGATTAAATATGTATAACAAAGATAATTTTTTTCTCAGATGATTTATTTTCCTCTATTAACTCCAATTTGAATAATTATGTCAGCTTTTGATATATAAAAACATATTTAAAGTAATGATAAATTTATTTGCCTTGGCTGATTGGTTGCTTCATAAATTTAAAATTATTATTTTTAATTATAAAGCCCTTTGACTAGATAAATTAGCTTGAGGAAGGGTTTAAAATACAATTGATATCAAAATTAAAGATAAATATTTTCCATCGTGATCTGCACATATCAACAAAAATTCTTAGCAGTTGATATTAAATATGAAGTACAAGGACAGTGTTGCTATGAAGATGCATGAAATAAAAGGAAGTTCCATTTGGTAGTCAGGCAAACAAAATTGTTTGAGGCTTTATAGAGAAATAAAAATTAGGCAGTGTATATATATATATATATTAGTAAAAAAAGGGATCGGTGTAGGTCATCAATTGATATTATAATAGTTTGCAGACACTATACTACGAGTGCTATATTTAAGATAAGAATAGCCTTTAAAAATTAATTGATAATTTGACAGTTTTTTTTTTACCTACAAGTAATTTTTAATCAAATTAAATTAGATAAACAAAAAATTATGAATATGTTTAACATAAGAATTAACGAGAACCTCTAATGGAATGGAGATAATGATAATTAGGGAAAAAAATACACGAGCATTTTCTATGTAAAGAATGGACATGTCACGGGGATTAATACTATAATCTTGGCCTTCTGTGTCAGATTAATGTATATACTGTTATTAAACACACTAGTGCTGAGATAATTCTTTATTCCCTAAATTTCTGTGTTATAAGTAAAAGTAAATAGGTATTATAATTTTTTTACTATAATTAGCCAACAACATGTGTTTTTTAAGGTCTTCTCTTGGCGGGTAATTAAAATACAATATTCATGATCCCATAGTTGACTTTTTGAGGTTAATGTCAAGATTTAAAAATAGTTTTTTAATGTTGACAATATATAGCACTATCAGCACCAATAAAAAATATTTCTTCAGGAACATCAGAAGGAGTTTTTAGTATACCACTGGTAGCTATTTTGTATTCATCCTATTAATCAAATTATTTTTTCTTTCATTTTAATCTTATTAAAAGTCATCCTTTAGTATTTGTTTCCCTTTAAAAAAACAAGAGTTCCCTGGCAGATTGTATTTGTAGTTCTTGCTCCAATGTATACTTAACTATGTAATCAAATGATTCATAGTTAAAGGTTAAACAATGAGGGGAGTAAATTAATGATTTAGTATAAAGAGTGGGAGTTAAATTTAGCATAAAATAGGAAATGGATTAGAAAAAGAGTTTGAAAAATTTACTTCATTAGTAATTTTGTTTGTTAATTTACATTGTTTTGAATAGAGATATGAAGGTCAATGAAAATGATTAAAGTGAAAATATTTCAAATTTAATATTAAAAAAGTTGTTAAAGGCTTGGTGTCACTGAAAAATGATATTTGGTTTGTTATTTCTATTATGCCATAAACAACAAAGATAACTTTTTTTAGCAAATTAATATACAATTTTGTTATTTTAATTGAGCTACATTTTTGAGATTTTTGTGAATTTTGAATATCTCGAATATCCTAGGATTCGAGTGTCCCATCTCTAGTTATAGTGTTAGTTTTAGATTAATGACTTTGTGAATTTTCATTATGTTGTTAAAGTATATAGATTAATACATTTTCCTTATTTAATAATTTTGGTAAGCTAAATTTAAAGTTTTAACTATAGTTGTGAATGTATCCAATTTAATGATACAAAGTGAGAGCATTTTTTATTGTGAAATTACACTCATAGTATTTTCACCTAAATTATATGGATTCTTTAGTTAGTACTTGTTGGGTTCTTCTGTTGTTATTCAAGAGCTTGTTTGAAATGTACTAGGTCCTGAACAGAAATAGATGATTTATGGATTTTTTAAATAATATTAAATAAAGGGGATACAAGATTTATATTTTATGGTAGCTTTATTCTTTAAGAGTGATTTTGGATTTAGTATAGAATAATTTATCAATTTCTTACCTTTTAACTTTTTTGTGAGCTCTATGTAGATAGTACAATGTTATCATAAGCTAAAAATTATAATTAATTTTATGGATGAATAAATTTAAGCTTCAACAATTTATTTTTAGTGACATGCATTTTTTCTGAGTTTGATGTATTTTAAAAGCAAGATTGATTATTTGCTTTACCTTAGTATTAACAAACATTATTTAAATGAATTATTTGTCATTATGTACAACACACATATTTTTATTACAGTTGGGTTGAATCCACTGTTTTACAAATATGATTCTTCAATTTACCTTTGAATCCTGAATCATAATCTTGGGAAAATTTATGAACATAAGAGGAAATATAAATTTAATAGAATAACAGAAATACAAATAGTAACTAAATGTTAACATTGTTTCCTATAATCCATTGATTACAACATTGATACATTCAGGTGTGTTAGTTACTGGTTTGGGGCCTGGTTGTTGAGTTTGTCCTATAATTAGATTGGTTCTGAACCTCCAATAAGCAGTATTGAAGCTCTAAAAAAATCTTTTTCACTTGAAAAATTGAAAACAATTTTTAGTGTCATATTCGACAGTTTCTCGAATCACCAAACGTCAAATATCCTTAAGGTGCAGCCGAAGGGAATGCAAGTATTTTTACAGTTTTTATAGAATTGAAATTTTGTAGCCAAAATAAATCTAATATTTCTCCAGTATCAACATAGAGTTTAGTTTTCTGCACATGCTAGTTTCAACAGATCTTGAATATCTGCCAAGAGTGTCCTGGAATTTCGTCAAAACTTTTTAAACAAAGAGAGATTTTTAAAAAAAATTCCAGGACACCCTTGACAGATATTAAAGATTTGATGATATTAGCATGTGCAAAAAACTAAACTCTTTGTTGCTACTGGAGAAATATTTGATTTATTTTGGCCACAATTATTTAATGGTATAAAAACTATTAAACTACTCGCACTCCCTTCTGCCGCACCTTAAGGATTTGAAGGTTCCATTGCTAATTTTATATAAATGCATTTTGTTTAACTCGTCAAGTTAAGTAAAATATACATTTACTTTTAATAGTATTAAATCCTATTAATGGCTTTACTATTTATATTAACCTTGGAGGTCTTAGGGTAGAGTGCTTGCATCAGGACCCAATCTTTGTGGATTAAAATACAGTTTAGGTTGATGGATTTTTATTAAATGATAAAAACTGTATATCTTCCATCAGAGGGAAAGTAAAGCCGTCAGTCTCTTGTGATTGTGACATGTAGTATAACCCTATAAGATATATGAAAATACCTTCCCCAGCTAAAGTGGAAAGTGCACATTAAATACCTAAAATAAATAAATCTCTCTTTAAGGAAAATCTCTTTTTTGTTTTTTGAGTTAATTGTATTATATTTGGAAAAAGGTATAGTAGAGGTGAATAGGCAGCCAATACCTCTTTGTCCATTGTAAGAGGCATATTGTGTTCATTCCTTTTATATGCTTCTATCCACATCTCCTATATCTTCTTCCAAATAAAATAAAATAAATAATAGTATTTATATAAGAGTGAGGATTCAACACACTAGCTCAGTGATTAGTGTGTCAATCTACTGATCTAAGGATCTCGGTTTCATTACCGGCATGGCTGAAAAATGTATCAGTGCTGAAATGTGTATTTACCCTTTCAGAGTGATGACTTAATGGCCAGGGACTGGATGTTTTGCCTGTCCTAGTCTTAAGTTAGATTATAAGGCATATGAAGCTAAGAATGGCCTAGCAAGCCGGTAGTGGAAAATATATGGCTGGATAAAAATAAGTGGGAGGGCTTGTTTGAATCTAAAACATTGCAGTCACACCTTTACATAAGCAGAGACAGTTTTTGCCTTGCCTATATGGTTTTATATCATAAAATCCTTATTATTTAATGGTGCCCTAAGCAATGACTACTTAGACCGGTATAAATGTAGGTTTTTTAAATTTATGCTGTTTAAGTACTAAGACCAGTTATTTTATTTAAGAATAAAAAATAGAAAACATGTTTTCTGATGGGTTTTTGTATATATGCTTTAAGTTTGGTAGAACTCAATATATCATTCCAAGAACTATGAGACAACTAAACATATAAAGTTGTCACCAAAGTTTAACATGTCAAGCTATTTTACAAGAAAAAAAATTGCTCCAAGCTCAAACATGATAACATGTAACACTAGGAATATATATAACTTTAGAATTGTCTTACATGCTGTAATTTAGAAAGATATGAGTGATTATGTAAATTAAATGTAAACTATGCAATATTTAAAAAATCAACAGCAATACTTTGAGTTTTGGAAACTTTGTAGAAATCTTTTAAACATTTTTTAAGTATGAATGTTACTGATATACTAAAATACTAGGTGGGTGAGGGAAGAATTATTTGCTTACCTTCTGAAATCGCTTTGCTTTTATAAAAAGAGAAATCAATTTTTGAACATTGGTTAACAATGCTTGTAGTCCTCTTCAGTTTGCTCTCACTGTTTACGATTAACCTTCAACAACATAAATGAGTTCAGAGAATTCGAAATCATTTTAAGCAACATTGTTTTGGGCATAAACAAACATCTATCGTTTTCACACACACATAAAAAAAAGTATAAAACAGAAAAATCAAACATACCAGTTCATATAACTATAAACCAATTATGTGGTGTCATAGCACAGGCTACACAACACACAGCTCACAAAATGTTACTGCCTAACATTGACACCCCCCACTGTGCATTAACTATTGGTCATTTGGAGAACAAATGTAATTGATTCAAACTTAATGGTGGAAATTGCTTGTCAAATAGTTGTTCCACAAAACATAAGCCTGGAACCAAGATATTTTTAATTATACTTTCTCAATGCTTAACTTATTATTTAACCTCAACAAGACTTTTGATATTGTTTCAAGTTATATAAAAAATAAAAAATGTGGGTTTTGAATAAATGAGTCTAATCAATTTTGTTCAATATTACTGTTCGCGAGAATCATAGGTGAGTTGTTAAAGAAATTTTTCCTGGATCCTTGTCTCCCCCATGGCCCCTCACCATATAATAAAACGAGAAGGTGGGGTGGGGCAGTATACGTACCTATGCCCCTACCCCCAGTCCTGGTACCTATGATTAGTATTTGTTTCTACAAATAGTAAGCAAATACAACACAATATTAGTTGGATCAGGTTCCATAGATGAAGTACTCAAATAACTATTTTGAGGAACAAGAAATATATATGCTGAAGAAGAATGGTAATGATAGATTTTGAATACTAAAACTGTAATCTGTTTGTTGAAAGATTTTTATTTGTATACATTAGTTTACATTACTGCATATAATCTGAAAATATTTCATAAATTAACTTTACTTTTGGCTGGACTTGGCCAAGTGAAAACTGACTGTACCAACATATACTTACTTTTATATTAAAAAAATATGCATGTACTCTCTGCAAATACTAACAATTTTACTACTATTAGAGTCAAAGTAAATTAGACCTTGAAAATAGGATAGAATTACATAATTAGGTGTTTTGTTGTGTTTTAGTTGCGATCTTTGAGGCCTACAGATTTCTGGTAAGTTTGTAGGCCTTGCCCTTCTATCCTCCTGTTAATGTTTAATTTAATATAGCCATTTTCCTGTGTATATTAAAATTAAAGTGTCTTACAACATATGAGAAAGATTCAACTACTACTTAACAGCTTAAACTCAATTTTACCTTTATAAAACTTGAGTAATAACAATGCCAATTTATAAGTTTGATAGGTACCAACACTTTTTGTATTTTGATCACTAACTTAAACAAGAACATACTTAATGTAATTGTAACTAACTATAAGACCACTAACTACAAGTCAAATTATAATGGTGCAATTCTGTTGAGATGTGTCCATTAACAACAAAATTATAATATAACTAGTGATAAGTTTTATCCTGAGTTTGTACAACTGTTTCTTAAACATTGAAAAATAAAAAGTTTTTACTTATGATTAAGATAACAAATAAACTTTAATTCACCATCAATCAAACTTATTTAATTTATTGAATTGAAAAGATTGGAATCATTAAGTATATTATGTATGGAATGATTAAAATTAAAATAAAGCTCTAACGGTCAGAGGATTATAATTCTAGATAACTTGTGGCACAGATGATACAATTATAACCCTAAAAATTGCATTTCTCAATACATAAAATATCATTTTGAAAAATAATAACTACAGGCTAAGTATTTTATTATTAGTTGAGAAAAGTTTTCACAAAAATATTGTGTAAAACTGTTGACAATTAAATATATTATTTAATGGGAAAATGTATAATTGGTCTTTTTTTATACTGAGCCAAAGATATTTCACATTTTATTAACGTATAATTAATGTTTTATTACAAAAGAGAATTTGTAACTAATTTAAGGCAAATCTAACAGTTTGAATAATTTTGACTAAATTTTATTTGCTTTAATGGGAAATTTCACAAATTCTCTAGTAGGAATCTTAAGATATTAACATAATTAATTTAAATATATAATAACAAATTTAACCAATAGTATAAATAACATCTTAACATACACAAACTTGGAAAGTAGGCATTTCAATAACATTATGTTGATAGTAAATATTTGCCACTAAAATATGGCAGAATCAGACGTATTGCACAAAAGTCTTCCATTTGTTTGTAAAGGTTTGGTGCGACTTCTTTTGTCAAAATATGAACAATTAAATATAAAAATTTAAACAATATTTATACAATGCACTTTAAATGGTCATATTGCACATAAATAACACAATGCATATTATGTTTTCAACAAATTAATATAATAAATATTACAGGATTTTTGTGAGATAAGGTCCATACTACGACTTTAATAAAATTATCAATATTAATTTTTGGATCGCATTAGAAAAATAGGAAATGGTAAATCTAATATTTTTATATTAGCTTTACTTGCACACACTATATGACATGAATATGTACAGCAAAAAGGTGCAAAGTAATGCCTCGATGAAGATATATTTGAAAACTTTACAACTTTATAGATTATAAAATAAAACAGATTTGATTTCTCAACCCGTATTTTTCATATTACTTATTACACAAAATGTATATTTATGATTAATGACTAGGGTTGTTCAAGCAGTACAATATTTTCAGTGAAATGATTCTATTTGGTTGAAAATAATGTCATAAATATGTCATCTGAATTGGTTTAATTACAATCCTATATTGTATATTTGGCAGCATAACAGCCTTTATGAGTCGCAGATGGCTGTGGTATCTGATAGCTCGCGATACATTTGTGTGCTCATATGTAGCTGACAAATTTTCACAAGTTCATCACAGACTCAACCTTAAAATTACAAGTAAAGAATGACCCTGAGCACAGGACGAATCATGGATAGCTCAGTTGTAGAACAATGGCATGCTAAGCAAAAAGTCCTGGGTTCGATTCCCATGTCCAGGTATCATTTTTAAACTAATTCAAACTAGGTATGTTTTTTACAAATAAATATAATTTTGACAGCATTTATTTTAGAAAACTTAATTTTATTATGTTTCATTCAACCATTTATCAATTGGTCAAACTTATAAAACTCCATGGCATAAGCCAGCAATCGGGCTAGAAGTTTACACAAATGTGAAATCTGAATGACTAGTTTTATGACAGAGATATTTCTGTCTACAAGTTATTATCGGGGCCAATGGTTAGTGATGATAAATGGTAATTTGTTTGATGTCAAATAAACTATACAATATTTAAATTTCTATTGAAAAAATTTGTTAGAAGATTTACTTCTATTGAAAGAAATTTTATTCAAAAAAGTAAATAATTATATAATAATGACCATACTATCGAATGTTATTTCAATAAATCCCAGTCTCTGTTCAATTTTAATGTTATATAGAATGACTACAAATAAAGTTGCCATGCTAAATTTAAAAAAAACTTTATGTTGAGTAATACCCCTTTATCTGACATGTAAAATAATTTATTTCATACAGTCTGGTATTTCACATTAAGCAGCAGAGTTTCTTGAGGTCTGAGTCAAATTCATCATCTAGATCACGGGTGTCAGCAGTTTTACCAGCTATGCTGGGCATATATTGCTGATGATCCAACCCTTCACGTTCATAAAAAAGCATGTAAGCAGAGCTTGTATCAATATGGACCATGTTGATTTCCTGTAATACAATTAAGTATGCATAATAAAATTTTAAGTAGAGCAACACTCAATATTTTGTTACATCACATGCTCAAAGTAAAAGCATACATCATAACCATTAAACTTTTTCAAAATCAAAAACCAACAGCCCAATCACTCAAGACTCAATTCGCAAAACAACATTTGGGTATAAAACAGGCATGTACACCCTATATGTCACTATCCTCTAACAATTATATTTATACTTATTCTTGAATTAAATAAATTAATGCATTGAAATGCAATCCTAAATTCTGTTAAAGTAAATTCCTTCAAGTTCACATCCTTAAGAGGTGAGTTTTTCTTGCTCAATATCTGCAATTTTTGAGTGTTAAAGATAAAACATGTCTAGACCAAATGGAAAGAGATTCAGTCAGTTGAGCTTACTGACATTTAACATGATGACAAGTTAAAAAAAAAGTGCAAAGCTTACTAGCCATTCTATGGAAATTTATTATGGAAGAAATGTTACTCGCTTCACTCATTGCCAAATTCAAACTATGTGTTGCACAATGGACATATAGGGCCAATGGGTGTTTTTTGCTTACAAGTGCTTGCATAACATTGAATTTTCTACTCATTGATGAGGCTCCATCATAGCCTTGAACTCTCAGATATTCTGTCTTTATACTAAATTTTAGAGATAACTTAGAAGGCCATTGGTTAAGTTCTTCCCTGTGATATCAGGAAGTGGCTCAAATTGGAGAAGATCTTCTTAAATTTTATCAGCATTAAGGTAACGAACACCAATAATGAACTGTTTGATTGTTGAATTGTCAGTGGTTTCATCAGTAAGTACCAATAACTTCATTATAAGTTTTTGGGGACAAGTACTGTGTGTTTCTCGACCATTTCTCTAAATGGTTTTGAAATGTTATATCTCCAGCTTGAGCTCGGAAACAGAGAAGATCACAAAAGTTTCCATCGTTTTGAAGTGGCTACTCCTCTGAAAGAATAAGAGGGCCACTGTCCTGGTGTGTTGATAAAGCCAGTACAATCAGTAAGTGCATGTTAAACTCCCCAATGGAAAAAAAAGGGACACGATGCTTTTTTGCTCTTGCCAAAAGAAGCGTTAGTAGCCTTAGGCCTATAAACAGTGGACTGAGTGGTTCTTTTTTGTACTTCCATGTTAATAGTTCTGGTATTAACTAATTTAAAAAAGCTACTTTTGATTTGTTAGATAGTACATTTATTTATGTATTGTATTTTAATATTTTAGACTAAAATTTGTAATAAAATATTAATTTGTTAGTGTTGTTTTAGTTTGTATATTTTCTTCCTGCTTCCTTAATAAACTCAAGTATGACAAAAAGAGCATTATTTATATTTCAATTAGGTGAATGGAGGAGGAGGGGGTTATAACCCATAACCCCCCTCCCCCCAGGTTACACCACTGTGTGTCCGTTGCAGTTTTGAGTAGTGTTGTTCAACTCTTGCTTAACTTATAATTATCCTCCCTGTTCATATTTTGAGAGTGTATAATGATCTTGATGAAGAGCATGATAATGAACACTGAATTTGTAAGAGTTATGATTGGGATTTTAAAAAAAATTTGAGAGGCACAAGAGAAGAAAAGAGTGTTCATATGTTAAAGAGATGTTTTAAAAGAAAGTGTACTATCAAAAATGTTAAAAACAAAAAGGGTACCCCTACAGAGTCTTCATTAGAAGAAAGTTTGGAGCCCTAAAAGGTTTTAAATTATGTCATAATCATTATAAAATTGTCAAAAAAAGAATTTATCATAGCAAGCAGCAACAAATATGAATTGAAAACTTTACAATCTGAACGAGTAAGTTAAGGTATTGGAATTATTAGCCATTCGAGCTTGGATCTGATCAAACAAATTACAAACTTAATATAGTTAACTTTAGAAAATGAGGGGGCGATATACTTAATAAGACAAAATAGTTTCAGCGGCTGAAAAATTGTGAGATCAACATGATAGTGAAAGTAAAACCTTATGGTCTAAAATAACAACTGGATCATTAATATAGAGGCAGTGTTCTAATATAAGTGTCAAGTTTATTGTGGTAAAATTAAAGTTTTTAGAGTGTTGTCTTGGAGTGAATAAGATGGAAAAAAAAAGTATTTACATCACAATTATATTACTACATAGCTAGTTGATTGGCGGGTGTATCCCAGCAAACTTATCCACTCTCCCTAAAGCATGTCATTGTGTGGAAGGAGTACCCTACAGTAGTTTTTCCATTTTGTTTAAAATCCCTGAATTAAGTATAGATATTTTTCCAAACCCAAAATCATTTTAAACATCAAACTAGTCACCAAATGTGAAGTAACAATAGAGATATATTTTTTTAAATGTGGTTAATTTTTTTTATAGTATAATTGGACCAATTCTTATAACTCAAAATTTAGTGCAAAGCTTGATATTTAAATATTAATATGAAGCTAGATTTTTTTAAATAGTTACATTAATCATAGTTATTTTGTAAAATATAGAAAATGAATTATGAAAAAAAGCTAGACAATTTATCTCTCTTGACCCTTAATTGTCCAAATAGCCTTATAATTTAGAACAATGAATTAAATACATACAAGATTTTAACCTTTGACGATTCAGAGTTTGAATCTCAGTAGACTTCTCGTGGCTGTGTATTTTGATAGTTTTGAATCATATAACAGAGTCACATTAAGTACCTTGATAAATGAGGATGCTAGAAACCCTATATATTTGTTTCAATGTTTCTTAAGAGTGAATGGCACAGTAAAAATAGTTTGTAATTAAAATTAAATTGCTACATTCTATTTCATGGCCAGCCTCTTGGTCAGCGTTCCAGACTACTAATGTAGGGGTGCCAGGTTCAAATCCATGTGGTATCATAGGTCTTTTTTCCAATGAGGAATTGTTTCTATGGCCACCATGGTCTGATTAATTAGGCCTCAGCTAGGTTTAAGACTTCTACTGACACCACATTATCATTATCATATCATCGCATTGGGGCAATGTGACCGCATCTACAAAAAGTCCCAATCTCAGTAGTCGGTTTTATGTATATACAACCAGCAGTAAGTCGGAAATGTCCAGCCAAAAACCCTAGTAGTATTGCAGGAAGAAAAACAAAATATGTTTTATTATTAATCAATATCAAAAGAGAATATTAAATACAATATTGTAAAACTTACTTTGCAGCTACTATCATTGTAGCAATACCACTTGCCATTAGGATTACAAGCATAAGACACATAATGGCCTCCACCAAGGATACCTGAATGACACTGAAACAAGTAAAGTTATTGATTAGAAATTATGAAAAAGAGCAGTTTTAAACTAAGATTTTTAATTGTTTAAATTAAAATGCTTATTTTAATATAAAATTTTCACAATATTATTTAATACTAGGGATATTAAAAAGAGAAATACCATGCTTTAAATTGAATATTAATAGTTATATTATTATATAATTAATCACCGTAGTATATTAACAAGCCTAATTAGATACTCTGATTTTTTTAAATAATAAAATAAATCAACACTCAAATAATTTCTTTTTATGTTTGAAAATAAATAAAAAATGAAATTATATAAAAATTGGTTGGGTAATATTATCTTCATTAAATATTTATAAATTTAAAATATTCTTGATTGACTGCTTGTGGTTTTACTTGGAGAAATAATTAAAAAATATTTTTGTAAAATAATTAAATCCAGTATTTGTTATTTGTGGTTACATATAAATAGTGTAGCAACAATGTATATATGCGCCCAGGGCAAATCTTATTAGTGTTCCCTCTGGAGTTCAATGACAGCTTCAGGGACACACAATGATAAACCAATTAAGCAGCCCATTTGAGTTGGAGGTTATCAAGGACCTCGAAATTATAATATTGAGGGGTAAAATAAAACCGTTTACTTACAGAACAAACCATAGAAATAATTAATATTTAAAAAAAATCTTAGTAATATTAATCCTATCATTTGAAAATTATGTGTTTTCAATAAACAAAGCATCGATCCAAGCTCAAACACTCAAAATTAAGATAAAGTTTATTAATAGGTAATGAGGCTTGGTTAGCCAGGAAGAGGGCAGTGAGCTTCTGAATACCCTTGTGGCTGAGATTGTTTCTTTCAAACTTGTGGGATATCAAATTACATCTAAGTGAAAATGTAATACATTTCAAATAAAGCAAAGAAGCAATATGATGCTTTATATCAGAAAAGAGAAACTCACTCAAGTTATGAACATGTATTAGAATACAGTACCTTAACTATTGGTAGCAATAATGGTGACTAAGCTGAAATAAGCATTAGTGAATTTTCAACAGTATGTGAAACAGATATTTTTGATTAATTGGATTCAAACAATATCACCAAATCGGAAAGTAAATAAAAGAGAAGGCTTTAATTTACCATCAAACTGAATGTATATATTAGAAATATGGCCAATTCAAATCTGAATTTAAAAATATAGTTAGTTTTTATGTTTTATTTTTTTAAAACGTGTTCTTTGTGTTTTCTTTGAACAAGCATTTTACAAATGGTAGTTATTATTGATTAACTTAATGATAGTAATCATAATAATTGGATTAAAATTTCCACATGGCAAAATGAATGTCATTAAATTTCAAGTTCACATTATTAACTAAATACTTTTATTGCACAAGTTTAATAAATAAAAACACATTTTTAGAGTATTATTATTATTATTATTATTATTATGAATGCTTTTAAAACTTGCACACAGAAACAGTAATAGGAATAATTTTGGGGATGGAACAAAATGTGAATCCACTCATTCCAAATTAATGGCTTACTTTTGGATATTGAAATTAGAAATATTTGAGATGTGGTAGCAGCACACTTGATAAACTTTCAGAATAAATACAATTACAAATAAGATACTCAATTTAGAGTGATAAGTAGACTAGTGTATGTCCTTGCAGTTATGCTACTGCCCTATGTACCGCTGGCTATCTGGTCTTAAACATTTACTAGTTAGGATCTCTGCAGTATAATGCCCCAGTAGTAGGTGTAGGAGAGAAATACACATTCTTTTGCCTTAAGTTTGGCAATGCTTAGTGGGATCCATCCTTATTTTAGTGTTATAAAATTTACCAGTTAACTTATGAAGTTTAACAACAAATAGTTGTAGCGCCCTAGTTTTATGGCACCTTCAAGCCAAAGGCATTCCTTTTGCCCCCCATCTCACCTTATTTAGAATTTACAGCAGTTAACATGATGATATTCCTAGTAGAATGGATCATTAATAGCCTTGCATATTTCAAACAAATAAAAATTTAGAAACTATAAAAGATTTCAAATGAGGGTTATAATTAAAATAGTAGTTTAAAATGTTCTCGTAATTGTATTTGCACATAAGATATGGCTAACAACAATAGTCGTTTAAAATGTTTATCAAGTATAAAATGAAATAAATTGTTAAGGATTTAATTTTGAACAATGCTATAGTAAAAGTTTTTGGATATTAAGGATAAAAATTTGTTCTTACAAACTTACAACAATAGCATAGAGACGATATTTCAAACTAAAGGGGTCGTTCTTCTCAATGATTCGGTGTTGATGAAAGTCTTGCAATGCACCATCTGTTACAGGTGTTCGAACTAATGATGTTGACTCAAGCCTCTCTCTAGCTAAAACTGATTGCCTAATATTAGGTAAAATACCATTTCTTAAAGAAATGTCAATTTTTGTTTCACTTTCACAGTTCAAAGCTTCTCTACTGGGAACTATTTCCACAAGGGAACACTCCACATTTTTTCTAGCTATAGCTAGAGAGATAGCTTCTTCACTGCCATAAAGTGGAACAGGATGTTGGTGATCAACTTTATCCATTAAACTGAAACACCCCAAATAAAAACATACTGTATAATATATGTTTATTTATTATATACATCATTCAAAACTACAGGAATTAATTTTATAGGTTAAGTTAGATTAAAAACTCAATTAAGTTTTGTGAACTAAATGTTTTATGATCGCTCTATTCAAGATAGCTGGCAATCTTACATTTGAAATTGTATATGTAAAACCAATTGTATGTACTCATATGATAAAGCTGATGATGAAATATAATATTGTAAGAAATCAATTAAGGAGACTTATGATGATTTATAAGAAGTGATAGTGCTCATTTTACTCTTGCTTGAAAGTTCATTCTCTCCTCCTAGATTCTTTTAAAAATGATTAATTCAAATACGAGATATTTTAATTATTTTTAGATATCTCTTGGTCTTCGAATTAAAATAAATCTACTTTAATAGAACTATGAAGAAAAGTAATCTTAATTTACCCTGAAAGTTAGCAATCTTGACATACTTCCACTATGAAGTAGCTTATAAGATAAGGTCCTAATGGAATCGGAAGGCCTATATTAAATAGTGTCATAAATTGTATCTCATCTTTCCAACTTTATGTTTAATCAGAATCATTATTCCCATTCACAGAAAAGATTAGTTCAACTAAACATCAAACAAGACTCATAAAATAATGTACAGTGAAACCTGTTTAACTGGGGCCTGGATATGTGAGAAACCTCTGTTATTGATAATTACAATGAGGTCCCGCCACTTTTGCATTAAAATACCGCTGTTACTGGGAATTTTCAGACCTTGTTAACTGAGATTAGATTTCATAGATTTTTTCGATGTTTACCTCTATAATTGGGACTTGGTAGCTCAATAACCCGTATAAGTGAGACAATTTATCAGGTATAGACAAGCTATGACACGCTTGTTTACAAACAGTCTAATTTCTTCCATACTTGCTTTGTTTATCAGTACTATTTAAGAATGTGTACGAGAAACGATTTAATATCAGTGCAAAAAATGTAGAAACGAAAGTGTAATTCTCTAACATCCGCTGATAAATTAAAGTTATTATTGGAATAAGATAGTGGAAAGTCGCGTGACGAACTGTGCATCGAGTTTAATTTGCCAAAGTCAACTCTTTATAGAATTATTCCAAATAAGGAAAAAATACGATCTAAGTGTATTGACGGAAAAGTAAAACTAAAACGACTACGACCAGCAGAGTATCCTGAATTTGAAAAATGTCTCTCGACATGGATGAAACAGGTACGGAATAAAAACATTCCAATAAGCGGCCCAATGATTAAGGAGAAAGCTCGAGAATTTGCGAGTAAGCTGCGTATTGATAATTTAATGGGTGGTTGGAGGGCTTTAAGAGAAGGAACGATATCGTTTTCAAAAATGTTTGTGGAGAGAGCAATACTGTGGACAACAATTAATGTAATCAGTGGATTAAAAATCTTCCAGCTTTATTACATGATTTTTCACCCGATAGCGTCTTCAATGCTGATGAAGCGGGCTTATTCTACAAGTGTCTTCCGGATAAATCTTTAAAATCAAAGGTCAGACTTGCCATGGTGGTAAATTGAGCAAAGATAGAATTACTGTGCTTGTGTGTGCAAATATGTCTGGAACTGAAAAACTGCCACTTCTCTTAAATGAGAAATAAAAAAATCCAAGATGCTTCAAAGGTATCAAAACTTTGCCTGCTAGTTATCAAAACAATAAAAAGGCCTGGATGACATCTGATTTATTCGCGGATTTGTTGAAAAACGTGAACGCCAATATGAAGGCTCAAAAAAGAAAAATGGTTTTGTTTGTTGATAACTGCACAGCTCATCATAATATGCCCGAATTAGACTACGTTAAATTATTGTATTTACCTGCCAATACTACAAGTAAATTACAGCCAATGGATCAAGGTTTTATCAACAACTTTAAGTTTACTACAGAAAATAAGTCGTACAATACGTTCTTAAATCTATAGAAGAGAATAAAATCCCTGAAATTAATATCCCCTAGGCAATGGGATTTGCGAGAAAAGCTTGGTTTTGTGTGAGCAATACCACCATTAGTAACTGCTTCAAGAAAGCTGGATTCAAAGTGACGGATGAACCGGAACCTGAAAACTTACAAGAGGAGGAAGAGAACTGTGAAACACTTGCAGAATGGAACCAGATTATTGCTGCTTGTAGTAGCAATGAAAATGACCAGCAGCCCACTTTTGAGGATTTTGTGCGTATGGACGATGATGTACTAGTATCGGAAGAGCTCACTGACGACATTATTTCTGAGTTCTTAGAGATAGAACAATAAGAAGAAGAGGAGGGTTGTGAAACTTGTGAAGAGCCTTTAGAGAGAGTATAAAAGCGTGAGGCAGAAAAAGCCTTAGAAACCTTACATAAATATTTTGAAATGTCAAATATTAATAATCCTGACATATTTGATCAAATTAATACTATGGAGAAACACCTTAAAGCAACTAACAATTTAATACAAACTAATATCACTGATTTTTTTAAGCCATATATATTTTTTTAAATAAAAATTATGCAACATGAAATATATATTTCTTTTACATTTGTATGTACATAAGTACATATAAACATTTCCACTTCTTTATATGATAAATATACATTTCGACCTCTCATAGTGAGACCCTCTATAAGTAAGACAATTGTCATGTTAACCTGCTTATTTGGGAAACTGGATAAATGAAAAACCTCTATAAGTGATAAAAAATGTTAGGTCCCTTGAGATCCCAGTTAAACAGGTTTCACTGTATTAACCTAGTTACACAATTACAAAAATGCCATAGAACAAATAAAAGGACAAGGAAAATGAAAAATTTATTTTGTAAATCAAGTTATAATTTAATGTCAGGAAGTGTAATAATGTTCACCAATTAAAATAGCAACTTTATTACTAATTTAATACACGCAACAAGATTGAGCTCTACACAATAATAACAACCCTATCATTGGATGATTATGGCAGAATAAAGTAAGATGATGATCAGCATTTAAGCCCAATTAATTTTGTCGATCTTATGAACTGTGTAAGTGAAAATTCAAGTACTGGTGACTCACCAGTTTTAAGCTGGGTAACAGAAAAAAATGTCCTTTTTGCTATCACTTGGCAACAGGAAAGGGATTGGTTGGGTGGAGAAGAGTAAGGGGAGAGTGGTGGGTGTGGTTTATTGTTTAGGGAGAAAAATAAATTTGAAATGACATTCTGTAGTGACTCAAACTCAGCGGTTTGAAAGCGAGACAGAGTGAGAAAGAAATATTGCTAGAGGGTAGATTTCAAGGTTAACCCTTGGTTAGCGACAGACATGAAAAAGTGTGAAAGGTGTGAGGGTAGATTTAAGGGGTGACCAGAGAAAGAAAAAAAAAACCTCTTGATCATTGCTACTGGACAACTCAAATAATTTTTCACCTTAATTACTTATTTTATAAATACTAACTGATAACTAAATTAAATTGGGAAATGGTATCAGCCCAGTAACAATAAAAACCATGTCATGGTTAACTAATAAAACCCATTTTGGATTTAATGGATGAAATATTAAAATCTGGATACAATATGAGATGGTTATAAAACTAGGGGCGGATGTGTATTTGATTATTTGTTAGAAATTTTACCATATATATATATATATATCAGCTTTCATAGCTTTGCTGTATTTAAAAATATTTCTTTGTGACTTTTACAACATTGTCAAACCAAAAGAAATCATAAAATAAAGAAGAACATTATTTTACTACTAACTTGATATCTCCTGTTAGCTTCAGCTCTTGATGTCTGACAACAGTATGTTTAGGGACAGAGGCTAGATATGCTGTAGGATCAAAGTCATCAAATGGAAAATTAACTATTTTCTGAGACTTGACCCATTTGCCATTAACAAATTGAAACCTCTTAAGGTGAACAATCTGAAAAAGAAGTTGATTTATTGTAATTACTCTAAGCATATTACTATAATATTCAGAAACCTCTTACTAAAATATTTATATGAACTATATTTTCCTCATAATAAGAGCAGAGATTGTGATAACATTTTATCTTTTTTTTGGTACATCACAGACAATGCTCATGTGTGCATACGTTAAATTAGGTTCATGATACCATGGTTGTGGAATTTATTTTATTTTATAGGTAGTTTTTTTGTCATTTTGGATTTTTAAGTAACATTTTATTGGTTTGAAAACTTTTGGGGTCATTTTCAGGCATTTTTGGGTAAATTTCAGGGTAAATTGGATATGTAATAGGGATTAGTGTTTAATAAGTATATTTTATAATACTCCTCAATATATTATGTTAACCCCTTTGCTTGTATAGTTGGAAAATACACATTCCTGCTGAAAATCTACAAATAAGCTGGAGATGGCAGGGGCCAGCTTTTTACTTTCTCGCTATCTTACAAGTAGAGAAAGTATTGTGATTGTCAAAAATATCGAAGTTTTATGGCCCCTCAAATTCGAAAAAGTGGTTTTTAAATTTCCGTCTGTTTGTCTGTCTGTATATCGGACTAGAGCCTAAACTATTATTAATTAAGGGCAAAAACAGAGAAAACAGATTTTATCAAAATCGTCTCTTACAATTTTGATTAAATTTTATTTCTAAGCATTGATCAATATTATAAACAAAATGGCTACTCTCATTTTTCAGCAAAATTGCTGTTCTGGTTTGATGCATAAATTCTCATTTTTTATCACATATCCGAAACTATTTGAGATATAAAACTACTTATCATAGCAAATATATCGGTCTATTTATAATACAAATATTTTATATCAAACATATTTTTATAAAACCAATAAGTTTCAATCAAAACCCAAATATGTATATTTTTTAACTTTTCGAACACTAGAACACTAAAGATCAAATATAGGCCTAACTAGTGCAAAAAAAAAAAAATCTATCTCAGGATGTTGATGGATGTCGACATTTCATGACCCCCAAAACCCTAAAAAGTGGGTTTTGAAATGCTGTCTATCTGTGTGTCAGTTTAATCCTAATATTAAGAGTAGGCCAAAAGAGAAAAAAATCAATTTTCTCAAAATTGTCTCCAACAATTTTGATTAAAATTCTTATCTAGGAGTTGATTAAGATTATAAACAAAATGGATATTTTCAATTTCCTATAAAAATGACTTTTAGGGTACTTTATAGAAGCGAGCATTTCCTTATCTCAGCAATTATTTAAGATACTAAATAACTTATCATAGCAAAATTGTAGTACTATTGATAATAAAAAAATCTTACTTGAAATATATCTTTATAAAACCAATTTTGTGAGCTTTAGTTGAATAGAAATACCACTTAAGATATAACACAATAATTTTATAATTACGAGTAAGTAGATAAGTAAGTCTCTCAAAAAGTTGATGTCCTTTTTTCTTTAACCTCTTAGGGGAAATGTTTGTTCAGCAATGATCTCTATCATTTTAGACTAAACAGTCAATATTTACCTTTTTTAATGGTCTAAATCTCTAAATGAGTTATTTAATAGCAATGTGATATCGATAAGTGGTGCAGTTTCTAATAAAATGATGACAATTTTAACCAGAAGTCAAAATTTTAAAACGAAGTATTGACCTTTGTGGACCCAATATCGATCTTTTTTTTTTGTTCCAAAATAACAATTAGGACTTTAATTCTTTGAAAATAAAATNAAAAAAAGTTAAACTTAAGTTTAACGCAATTTTTGCTTGGGTTTGCTAATGTAGGTCGGTGTGTGTTTCCATACCATCAATGTCATATTTAAAAGAGTGAGAGTGCCAGAGTTTAGTTGTTAAAGACTTTACATTGCATATATATAATTCTGGTGGAAACAAGTACCTACCCGTACCACTCTAAGCCTATTGTGTAATTATAGTTTGATGGGTTTAGATTTCTTGCCAAGTGTCACTGGCGCAGTTTAGCATTGCTGGTTTGGTTAGTCGTGCGCTGAGACTTGTTAGATCCAGAAATGAGTTAAGCTTCCGTGAACCTTTCCCTGGATGCGGTCCAGGCTCTTATATTCCTGTGTGGTTGATGAAGAGAACTGATCCAAGACACGACCATTCAGACAATTAAAGTGAAGGTGAGTTGCCTCTACCCATTCCCATTTCCATACAGTACATTTTGTCTGTGTTCATAGCACTGGTCCTCCAGAGGTTTTCTAGTATATCATTTATTGTGAATTACGCTACACATGGTTTATTTTTTGATAATCCTTAGGTTATCAAAGTCCAGGCCCTTCTAATAATAATTTTATAATAAATAACATACATTATACAGGATCATTTGACTTTTGCTGGTAAGCAGTTTTAATTTTAATTCAAACTATAGAAAAAAGTATTATTTTAAAAATAAAAATATAATACTATAATGAATAATATAAATGTAGATGGATTTTTTTGCAACCACTATTTAAAACATTTGATCAAAAAGTAAAATAATTTAAATTTAATAATGTACTTTAAGTAGCTTAGTATCAACAAGATAAATTCTATCTAAATATGACTATTAAAGTAAGCAATTAAGTATATGTTATGAAAGTGATTCAAGTTATAATGGTTACATATACAATTAGAGCTAACATGATTAGTTTTTATATAACAATTTAATGTAGAAGTGCATTGAGCTTATACCAATATTGGTGGCAGTCTCCAGATTTGAAGCTTCTTGTTGGCAACTTGATGTTCTCGACACTTAGAACAGTAATATTTCTCATCTTCTCCCAAGTGCTCCTCTTTGGTGAAAGCCTCTAAACAGTAATCTAAGTTAATGGGCTCGGACTGTTGTTGTCGAGTGAGTGCCACACTTTCATGCTCAATAAATACCTATTTGGGGGTGAAAACAAAAAATGTTACTGACCAATGGACAAACAAGTTCATTAATAAATTAATAACAATGATTGGTAAAATTACACAAAATTTAATATATATAATAAAATGTATGACATGTTAAGAAAAACACAACTCCTAATATTAAATAGACCATAGTCACAGATTGATCAAACTGTCATTAAAACCCTAGAGTGTTAAACAAAATGAGTACCTTGGTGATTTGGTTGACTCTTTTTTCATTAAATAAAACTGATGTGTTAGAATTAAGATTATAAAAATATAACCGTTAAAAGGAAAATCTCATAAAATGCTCATTGACATTGTCAAATTTTATAACACTTATTTACTAATGTATCCATCAGGAGTGTCTGGGTAAACAATATGACCAAATTTCCCCAAGACTTTTATTTGAAAGCTAAAAAAAGTAACCAGAAAGGTTTATAAATTTAAAAACACTTTTCAGAGGGAAAAAACCTATAATTCCTCTTTCCATATAATAACTTTCTTTTCCCTTCCCTTTTCCCAAATGAGACTGACTATTTTGTAAGAGATTTTACTTTTTTAGTTTTAATCAGACCTTTAATATCCCTTCACCTTTGGTCCTACTCCAAGTGTCATACTAACCCTATTATTCATGAGAATAAGCTAGTATCCAGAATTTTTGAATTAAATGGGTGTTCGGTATTTGGTTGACACGTGGTATTGTAAGTCACTTTTAATAATACTATTGATTAAATAAACAGATACAACTTGACCAATACAATACAAATTGCTTTCAATATATAAAAGTTAAGTTATAAGTTTCTTTTTAAGTTTTTATAATTTTTTTTGGGCAATGTCACATACATTCCATTCACGGTAGGAACTACTCTCTGAAAGGTCGTTTTCCTA
The DNA here is from genome assembly GCA_901482245.1 of Timema douglasi. NCBI lineage: Eukaryota > Metazoa > Arthropoda > Insecta > Phasmatodea > Timematidae > Timema > Timema douglasi. The sequence continues at coordinate 126,353 of CABEEJ010000710.1, read as the reverse complement.
CCAATATCCTACTATATAGTAGATTTATGGTAGGGAAAAGGCCTTTCAGAAGTCAATTCCTACAGTGAATGGAATATAATACTGATTTTTGTCATGATGGTGTAAAAAGTTAAGAGGGAGGTTCTGGTTCTTGTGAAACTATTTTCATTTAAAACATTGAAACATAAACCTTTACCAACTTTACTTAAAAAATCTGAAGAAAATATTCTAAACTAAGATATAGATAAAATAAAAATCACAATATATTTTACATATACATTTAACTTTACACATGAATATCCAGTAAAGTCCTTGAACAATAACACTGGATAACTGACATTAAATGTCTTCAGTCAATTTTTGTCTTTTACAGATGATGTAGATTTGCCAGGTGACAATAAGGCGATGATTAAAAGGAATGCAGAACTTTTGTTTTAATATAGCAAAGAAATTTCTGTTAAAGTAAATATGGATAAAACCAAGTAAATGGCTGTATATAAAAAGCCTGTAGCTCAAAGAAAAGGATTTGTAGAGATCAATAACAAGTGTTTTGGAGAGGTTGAAAAATGTAAATAATTGGGAACTGTGTCAACCAATAGAAATGGAATTCATGACGAGGTCAAAAAAAAATTCATACAGGCAATGATTGCCATTATACAGTTTGTAGAATATTGTCATCTTAATTTCTGTCTCAAAATATTAAACTATGAATACATAATTGTTCGGGGTTCAATCCTCGGTCCCGGCACAGATTTATCTGATTACCAAACCCTTCCTTCACCTCTGACAAGACATCGTGTGAATGTGGGAAATGCCAGGCCACCACCGTGGTTCGGATTCCACGTTAAACTGTAGGTCCTCCATTTCATCTCACAATCACCCTACCATTACACATTAGCATAAGTGCGTATAACCCAAACGGGTAGTAAGACGCTGTGCTAATAATAATACATAATTTAATTTGTCTATAAATAGACAATTGTGTGTATATATATATATATATATATATATATATATATATATATATTATGATATAAATTAGTATTTAACAATCAAAAAAGTAGAACATACGTATAAATATGAACAGGTTTTATTATTAAGGGGTTAAGTGTAAGAAAAGACACTGACCTTAGCTGTGCCCAAATAAAGACCATTTATTATTATTATTATTATTATTATAAAATATTGTATTAAATATGTATTCTTTACTTCTCTTTAATTATTTGTTATTATTGCTATTTTTTATTCTTATCATGTTTATTTACTATTTTTTGATAACTATTCATCAGTACCTATGTATAATTATTCAGCTATAATTGTTTATCTTATTTTCTTGTGTAACTATATGTATTTGTAAAGTGCTTGTGAACTTTCCGATGCTGGCCTGTTATTAGTCTTATGACTGCTGCATGGCTATTAAGACCATTCAACGCAAAGTTAATTGCTACTGCTAGTTAGCTTCACTTTCGAGGAAAATATAGCGCTTGGGTTATTGTGACCACCACACTTTGTATCGTACACTAGTTTTAGCTTTGACTTTGCTTCTAGCGTCAATGCACAGAATAAAATCAGTATTCGTCAACAGTTGGCAACACTTTCCCAAAGCATATTAATCTTTAAGATGTTAGAGTCTAGAAATTAGATTATTTATTTCAAGAATGTTGGTATTAATGATAGAACACTATACAAATGTTTATATTTTCCCAAACATCTGATCACAAGTCACATTATTTGCAAGAAAGATTTAACCTAGCTTAATTCAATAAATCTTTTTCATAATTTTGTTTGCCTACAGTTTGAAATGAAAAAATACTAGACCTACATTATTAAATACACACAACATATTTTAGTAAAAAAAAACCATAATGTGAAATAGGCATTCAAATAGTAATGTCACACTGGGAAATGAGTTAATATGAGATGTTGACCAATAAAGAAACAATGTTTTTTGTAATATGTATGCTTACGACTCAATGCTTTATTCTCCATATAATTATTTGTGTTGATAATGGAACAATTGTGATATGTTGGGTGATAATCCTAGGAAATAAAACTAGTTATTTAAAGTTGATGAAAGCGCTCAAGGACTCCCAAAGATAGTGTTTACACAATATTTTCTACACCTTAATGTCAAAAAACAATACCTAGTCGGCCAACCAAGTTAACAATAAAGGGAACGAGAGGGTGGTTTGGATGGTTAAAAATAATAAAATGCATATTTTATTCAAAGGGAATTCTTGAGACTGTAGCTAAGTGATTAAGAATATAAGGATATTATATTTCTTTATAATGATGTGTTTTATTATCACATACAAATTAACTTTCAGACATAATCAGCAATTTCAAGACGTCTCATTTACATAAAGTACAAGCTATGAGTGATCAATGAATTATATATGAAGATTATAAATATGTCCATGTTGGAACAAACACTAAAAGTATCGTACACAGTAAGGGTAACTGACCAACAAACTCAACCTTCAGTTATTAAACAAGTTGTTTGCGATTTATTCCCTTCAGGATATCTAGGTCTAACTACTAATTATTGGTTTCGGATAAATTTGGTTAACCTTTTATGATTAAAAAACCTAGGCCTAAGCCAAACCTCAAGTAAACATTAAGCTAGTGCCTATTTTGGTTATTTCCAGTCTTGGCTGCAATATTTAATAGGCCTACAACTCACATTAATGTGGAAAGTAATTACTACTGTAGGTCTATATACGATTCAGTTTCAGTAGGCTTACATTATTAAATTAGACCAAAGAGACTAATGTCTTAGTCAATGTTGCCCCATGAGGTGGGTCAATATACTTCTATCATCCCAAATATGTTGAAGCCAAACAAACCTCCACCTACTACAAAACCTACAAAGAATCTTAATATTGGAATGTCCCAATTATCAATGTATATGGTGAATAATAATGCATTTTGATAGTGTTATGTTTCAAAGAAAATATTCTTTTAACACTTAGTGTAAGCATACTATGCCCATTCTTGGCCTACATTATGATATAGGCCTATTTAAAGGTAGATATGTGAAACACACACAAAAACGTTGTGCAATTATTATATTAGACTAATGATATGGCAAGTTTAAACTAGGTAACACAAAATACCTAATAAATTACAAAATCTAACAAACATAACCTCGTAACGCAAGCCAAAGAACAAGTAAAATGACTGCGCATCTTAGCGTCACTCTACTACGAAAATATTTGTGCTCGGAAGTACTATGCTTTCGCAAAGTGGTTGGCCATAATAACTTTTGACACAAAGTCTAGCATCTCTCTGTTAACGGTCGCAAATTCATTTTGTGTCGTGGTCATAATAGCCATGCAGGCCAGCACATTAATAAAGGACATTGAAATTGAAATTATTTCATACAAAACTATGATTTACGGATGTGAAGTGTGATCTCTCACTTTGTACATAAAGTGTTTTAGAGAACAAATCCTGAGAAATGTATTTGGCTCTAAAGGGGATGGACAGTAGAATTAAGAAAGTTATATAATGAAGACATTTATGGCCTGTATGCATCCCCAAACGTATTAAGAATAATCAGGCATCCAGAATGAGGTGGGGTGGTCATGTGGCATGTATGGGTGTTGACAGCCATCTACACAATGTTTTAGTTGGGAAATATGAAGATACAAGGCACTTAATAGGCCGAGATATTGATGGGAAGATATTGTTAAAATAGATTTGAAGGAGGTTGGGTGTCAGGTTAGGAATTGGTAGGTGGTATCTCAGAATGTGTTTGAAAAGCAAGCTTGAATTCTGACAGCCAAAAGCTTTCAAATTCTGTATGGCCAGATAGTTAGTTAGGACCAAATGAAACTATTTTATCAATAAAGAACATAAAACATTATTACAAGTAGGTTAAACAATACATATTATACTACTATAAAGCAATATGGCTGACTCACTCATTGACATTAATGTTTACCCTTTTCCGGACGAGCTAGAAACTTGAAATTTGGCAAACTTATAGCTTCTAGTCTGTAACTGACGATAAAATTCCAAAAAGTTAAAAAATTTAATTTTTGACCCCGAAAAAATTCAAAATAGCGGAGCAACTATAAAGTCAGTGTGGACCTATCTTTGGAGGTCTCTTGTGGCTAAACAGTAAGACCTATCAAAAAACGGCTCGGAATTACATTAGTTTACATCCTCTTTCAAAGAAAACTCACCGAGGGTTTGGGGGCGGAGCCCCCAAAGAGCAAGACAAGTACTATCTATAAAAATGCTAGTATCTGGGATATTGAATTGTTTTCCTTCTTAGACACTCCAGCAATAATATTCTAAAATTAAAGTTATCAGGAATTTTTTTTACTACCAAAGCCATGTGTTTTCCTGGTTTTCCATAAAAAAATTCCCATTTTTACAGGCAGCTTAGATAAAACAACTTAAACTTAACTTTTGAAGTATATTGGGGTTATGATAATAATTAATTTAAACATCAATAAACAAGGTAATAATTTTATGTACTAATGAAAATATTAGAGAAGATCTCAAATAATACATATATGGTATTTTAAATAATGTTAAAAAAAAGAATTTAAAAACCTAGTTGTGATTCAAAGTTATTCCATAAAAGGGGTGTAACATTAATTAAACAAAGTTTGCTTGCCTGAAATGTTGTGCTTTTAAGAAATAAGTTAGAAACTAATCTAAAAGGTCCAATGAAAAAAAAGGTTAAACATTGGGAAATAGTGACTTTATTTCAACCTTAACTTTACCATCATTCACTGTCTCCAATCTAAACTTTCAATGTGTACGTGGACGTGAATTTCCTCTGAAATGTCTATAATATCTGTGTGTTCTAGTTGAGTGCCAAATGCAATACATTCCATCTTGCAAGAGAAATATAGGAGTATAATACATCACCAACTTTATATATCATTAAGACTAAACTTCGTTTGTCCAGATTGGACTGATTGGCAACACTCTTCATTCTAATTAATGACCATTGACATTGCCAAGTCCCATTGCTGAGCTCCCTGTGCTAGTTCGGTACAGCTTAAATTTATTTTTATTTCCTGTTTAGCTGTTGTTTCTTCTGTCATGGTGTTTGAACAATTGTTTTACTGCCTGTCTTGAAATGTGTAGGTACATTAACTCTTACATTAAAATAGTGGCTTCTATATTCATTTACTCGATATACTCAGCCATTCACATCCACTAATTAACTCCTAGAGTGTAATCAGTTTCTTTCCATTAAATTTATATTTCCACCTCCATCCCTTCTTTAGAAGTCTAGATTTCATGTACTATACTCATGAACTTAGTCACAAGCTTAATCATGCTTCATGACCACTTTGGCCTTCTCTCCAAGATACCTTTTATTTATATTAGTCATTAAATTCGATCAAACTGGCCCCATTATGTTGAATGGCTTATATGAAAGCATTGTTCCAATGACAATGGTAATGTACATCCATCTTACGTCCTTTTCTCCATCAATACGGCCTTAGATCTAATGAATACTCATAATTTTATTAGTTGCAAAATGTTACCACTACAAGAAGTAGTGCTAAGGGAGATATAATTGCTATTTAGTTGTTATAAATCATTTTGTAATAAGTAAAATGATAGTATATTAGGAAAATGGTAGAGCACAAATAAAAGTAAAAACACTAACACATATTTAGTTGTTCTATAAGCTTCAATAGAGTGCCTATGCATATTAGTGAAAGGACAGCTGTAAGGTGTAAGATATAAAGCCATTTTAATTAACAAGAGCAAGTTTTTCTCTCTATAGTCAAACATTTAATATCAAAGTTATTAATGGTTCATTATAAGGTGAAGGGATGAATAAGATAGTTTATAGGGCCTGATATATTTAAACTCTACATAAACCCTATGTTGTATGTCTTTAAAATGTTGACTCTGAATGGAAATGTGATTGTAAATAAATCAGTTAGCTAGAAACTAACATGGATGTACCCACATAGATGAGAACTAATGATTATCATAAAGTGTTTTAGAGCTGAATTTGGATAGAAATAATTTGCATGGTGTAAATAGTGTGAATTACCATACATAGAATCAGTATAAATAATAAGAATTTAAAAATACTATGGATGAATATTACCCTCTCTTGAGAAGTTTGGTAACGAAGGTGAAGTGCAGTAGGGTCCCAATCGACGGCCAGGTGGCTACAACTAAAGTTGAACTCGGCATCACTGCATTGGATGCGACAACCTCGGCAAAATTTATAGAATGGGCACCATGCACACTGACTTCCATCTTTGCTTACTGCTTTTAGTATAAATGGAAACTCATATCCCAAACTGTCATCACTGTAAACAATCAATAATTAAATGAAATATTTGTGGAGTTAATAAAGAGAAAGTGTTTGTTGGGGAGGTGGGGGAGAGGCAGTATGATATTTTTGAATTTCTTCTTTTTAACAATAATAAATAAATTATATTAAAGCCTTATCATTGTTATGTATTTAGAAGTATTAGAGACAAATTGGGCCTTTAACGCAGATAGGACTGATCTTATTGTCAACTTTGAATAATATGTATCTCCACTTCTTTAACAACCCATGATAACATTTTAACACCAGTGGAACGTGAACCAGTTTTCGAGAGATTTTCTATAGCTCAATGCTATTAAACAAAACTGTGAAAAAATAAACCTATAGTATTAGAATCCAATTACTTAGATAAGGGGAAGTATTGCTATGGTTGATTATATTATGGTCCTATCTTATGATCTATACCATAGCAGAACCAATGAAAACTTGTTCCCTTTCAGGGTGAGAGTGTACATATTCAAATACATAAACTTGAGGAAGAGTTATATCCATCCATGGTCATGTGCATATGATTATATAAATACAAATCGTGTTCTGTCTATTAAGCTATTCATGTAATGTAATGCTTCTTTAGGAGAAACTAGTGCCATGTATAAAGAGGCTGTAAATTTATTTTTTTATTTAGCATAATGTCACCAAAAGCAATACATAACTGAAAAGGAGATTGTTTCAAAACATTGGAAGGTTTACAAATTATTACGTGTTTTGGTGCTTTCATTTTTAACAATTCAAGAGTACATACTTCAACAAATCATTTTTAATTTTAAACTCATTTTTATAAAACTTATGGTCACCATAAAACATGTTTTAGCATGTTTTTTGCATATTTTAGCTTAAGATTGAGATATTACTTTAAGTCTCTATAAAAAAAACTTATTTGCGAATACATAATGTATCTCTATAAGGAAAACCTATTTGCGAATATATAATATATATCTATATTAAAAACCTCTTTGAAGGTACAGCAAAGGTGGAAAGAAACATAAAAGAACCGAACACAATATGGCTCTTATGAGGAAAAGAAGAACATAGTTCACACATAACATTTCTGCCACTGGACAAAGAGGTAATAGCTACCTCTCTAAGTAAATCAATCGTTCCCGCTGAATCCCTTGACGTAGGTTTTGTTCTATCATAACTCATCAGGGAGGAGGGTTCAACGCAACTTCCTAACAGAGGAAATTTAAAAATACAAAAGCAAGAAAAAGGAGATATGTAAAGAATGATAGGAATATGTAAAAGGAATATCATAAAGGACAGACACAGTAAATTGACACTGTAACAAAAAATAATGACAATTAGTTTTGATATCAGGATGCTGACCAAAGGTCCGGCCTTTTGTGTCTTCAGAGGTAGTGGGTTCGAGGTCCTCTGTTGTCGGTCGTTCCCTGATATTTTCACTGGGGGTGCAGAACATAGTTGTCCCCTATTTATCTTTCTTGATTGCCCATTTGGGTAGGTAGCCCAGTAAAACCCTCCTCTTTGTTTGTTCACCGGGTAGGGTCCTTCCCATTTGGGGGTAAAACCGGAGTAGTAGGCTTCTGTAGCGTTAAAGGGGGGGTGGGTTAGAACTAGCACTAGATAGCCGTTCTGGAAGTGTTTGGCGTGCCGTGATGAAGGTTGGGTGTACCTTTATTGATATGCCACTTGATTTTTTCGCGCCAATTCTTCTCTTTGGGTGGCTCCATGGCTGGGGTTCTCGATGTCTTTAAGTCAAATTTTATGGTTGATAATGCGTGTTCTACGTAGAGGTTGTTGAGTGTGGAAGACTTATTGGTTTTGGTCCAGTAGCCCGAGGAGTTGTTCTTGATGTTCTATTGGGGTGTGTTGCCTTATTTTGTCCTGAGGAACCGTAGGGAGATCTTCATTAAGTCTCAGAGTCCAGTACAGAGTATGGAGCTCATAGTTACTATATAGTACTCGGCTTTTCTCATAGTCCAGGATTACCATCTATTCTATGAACCATGGTTGTCCCAAAATCAGTGGTTCTTGGAGCTCATCGGACACCAAGAACGTGACGTTGATTTATACCTTTTGCATGGTTAGCGGTAAAGTTATCTGGCCTTGGATGGCGAGATCACTCCCAACCTTGGCCAGGTGGATGGGTGTGGGGCAGGGGATTAACTTCTTCAGGTTTGTAGGGGTAAGGTGTTGGTATTTGATGAAATTAGCAGTAGTCCCGGTATATAATAGGGCTAGTAGAGGATCATGAGGAGTTTCACACAGAACTCTGGGAAGTGGTCGGGATGTAGAAGGACTGATGCTGTTTATTATATGTGGTGGCCCTGGTTCCTGTTTCAAATAGGTGGGACCATGTTGTACTCTGGCTTGGGTGTTTCCCAGTCTTTCCATCTCTCGTTAGTGTTGGTTTAGCACTAGACAATCACGGCGAAAATTGTACCCTGGAAAGTGGTAACATCTTGGAGGTTAAGGTTACTGGGTTCTTGATGGGGCGTGTAATCGTTGTTAAAGGATTTTTGGCCAGGTCTCGTTCCACGGATATGGCTCTAGTAATCAGTTATTCCAACTCTTGCAGGTGTGGGGCTTGAAGAAAAGGTCTTAGTCCCGATCGGACTATTTCAATTAGCATAGAGATTATCTCCGTTTAAGGGGCCATAGGGGCCAAGCATTGATACAGCTGTAACTTGTGTTGTGGAATATCTTGACGGGCTTGGTCTGTGTTTGTTACTTCCCGTATAATTCCGCCTGGAGAGAGGCTATGGTGGTTGTACTGGAAAATTGGTGTGTTAGTTGTTGTTTGAATTCTTTCCAAGTCGTAATATATTCCTCGTAAAGTTTCCACCAGTGGGTGGCAGTGTCCTTAAGTTGCCGTTGGGTGGTGTGTACCTATTCTAGCGGGTCTACTTGAGTGGTTCTGAGCTGGAGCTCACAGCGTTGAGTGAAGGTAGTAGGGTCTTCATGCCCTCGACCATTTAAGTCTGGTAGAGTTGATAAGGGCTTGGATATGGACATTGGTAGGTGGCAGTCAGGTGGGAGCGGTATGGTGGTGTGCTGGTGGTGGAAGAGGTGGACCGTTGGCATGGTGGACATCAGAAGAAGAAGCCACTGAGGTCTCTAGGCTCATTATTCCAACCCAGGCACTGGTAGTATCGTCAAGAGACCTCGCAGATAATCTCTCGGCCATCTTTCCCGTTACAGGTTAACCCTGGGCAGTAATGTATTTCCACTGGTGACTCAACGCAGGTGGTGTAACAGTAGCCTAGTTCCTTGTTGTCCCATGGCTCATCTGCCCATCCAATGCACAGATGAGGAGTGTCGGTCCCCTCCTGGGGTACACGATGTGTTGATACACTTTTGACTTTTGCTCATAACCATCTTGTCTTCTCTGGTGAGATTGTCTTGTCTTCCTAGCTGAGGTTGTTTGGGTGTCACCGGGTTTTGTTCACTCCCAGAAGTGTTGTGTGGTGTTCTGGGGTTGTGTAGTTGGTTTGGTGGACATCCGCCCTGTGTCTTGAATCGTCCCACGTTTAGGACCCAGAACTGTTATCACTCGCTGCGGCTTCAGGGGTAACTGGTTGATGTCGCAGCGACGTTGTGTTCAGACACATGTGGGTAGGGGTAGGAAAAAGGTTGGCGAGAGTGTTCCGGCAACATTAGTTGCGGTGGAACAAAAGGATGTCCCAGCAACGTGAGTCGCGGTGTAACCTGAGGAAGTCCCAAGGCGGGGAGGCAGGGTACTGGTTCCAACAGGGTGAGTTGTGGTTGGAGGTATGGTTATTGTCCCGGCAACATGAGTCACGGTGGGAGGTAGTGTGATGGTGGGGAGAGAGAGGGTTAAAACAATTTTGCTCCTTTGTAACATAAGACAATTTAATAGCTCTTTCAAACAGGCGGCACACCTGGGTTGGGTAGTCAATCTCCAACTGGGCTATGACCTAGGAACCACAGTATTAAGTACCCTCATCACAGATGGCTTAGAGAACATGAAGTGTGGAGTGGTCCAGGCAGTAAAGAGGGTGGTTGGAGCGGCCTGTGTAAGTGCAGAGGAAATATACAAGGGTCGACTGAACAGTGAGGCACAACAACATGAATTTTTGAGACACTTAGACCAACTAATATTTACTTACTTTATAGCAGTAAAGAATTATTATAAAGTTAAAACTAAAGTGGTATCTCTTTACAACTAAATTCTACAAAAATGTATTAATATATTGGTCAATATCTCAGAAATTATTGGTTTTATCAAGATATATTTTAATTAAAAGTTTTTCCATTTTTGATTTATAAGGTTTTACTATAATTCTCAAAAATTATGCTTTTAGATACATTCGTACACACATCTATAACATTTTCAGTGAAATGTGTGGCACTGTTTATTAATACAAAGTTTGTCAATGTCTGCTCTTATTTTTAATGTTGCAACTCTTAAGTGTTTTTTCAAGATGGGCCTCAGTTATTTCTGGTCCTGGCTTTTGAACTTCTGAATAACTGCTCTCAGACATAAGTGCTCGTGAACAGTGACATAATCTTCAAAAGATGCAGGTGAATGTTTGGGAAGATGTTCTTGTCAGGAGAGTTATAAAAGAATTCAAAGAATTTCAGGATGAATTTATTTTTTTAATCAATGTTGCACTGCAAATCAATCTGTTACATTTGAATATTCCTAGGCACATCTTCAAACGACAAAATGAAGGGCTTAGCTAACAAGTAAGTTGATTAATTTTTAATTTTCTTTGAAGTCCATAAATCTTGACTTGAGTTCCTCTTTCAGATCAGCTAATGCAGTGGCATACCTATTCATGTCAGAACACACACACAGTTTTGGGAAGCGAGTCAAATTCTCTTCCTAAACTAAGTTTGTTTTGAAAAGATTTAATGCTGTTAGAAAGATTGTGTATTAAGTTATCCTTTTTTTAGTTGTGTGTTATGATCATTAAGATGTTTCGTGATGTTAGTCATGTATCCAAAATCACTCAGCCTTTCAGGATCGTTATTTTGGGGCATAAGTTTTCCTTTACTTCCCATAAAAGTGTGTATGGCTTTCTTCAGGTCAAAGACCCTTTCCAACATTTTTCCTCTGGAAAGTAAACGAACATCAGAAAAATAAACATCACCATAATATGAAAATATCTCGGACAGAAAATTTCAAAACTCTCGGTGGTTGAGGCCTCAAAATCTGATAAAGTTCACAACTTTTATGACAGCCTTCATCACTTCCTCAAAACTTAAGTTCTGTTGGTGGATAAAACAGTGATACTGCATTAAGGATAATATGTCCTCAATTTTCTTTATCATATAAACAAGTTCTCCATGTTTACCAACCATAGCCAGTGTACCGTCTGTTATTACTTCAGATAGATTTGCAAACTTTAGATTGACTCGATTTAAGACTACAATCAAACTTTCAAGGTTATCACATCCTTTTATAGTTCCCTTAATAGGATAAAGAACCACCATTTCTTCACTAACCTTAAAATTATCATAAATGCCACAGATGAAAATAGCTTAAAGTGCTGTATCAGTCATATCCGTACTTTCATCAATAACAACAAAGTAAAAAAGAAACTTGGCCGCTTGAGAACCTTTTCTATATCTACTGCCAACTCTTCTGGCAACCGTTACTTCGAACAGGATGAGTTTAAGATATATTATAAATACAAGTCAAATTATTATTCGTTTAAGAAAAACTAGGATAAATATGTGTACATTTTTCGATTTAACTATTTATTAATATATTCAGAGAAAAATCAAATATAAATACACACAAAACATTTCACGCTTAGTAATATCAAACTCAATATCTTTATCTTTGAGTCTTACAAATAGCACTAACGAGATAATCGATTATCAATTTAGATTTAGACCAAACAATAACAACACCGAAACATGTCATCATAGAAGACTAAATTACTATCAAATATGGAGAAGGAAATAAAAATTAGGAAGATATATTTTTGCCAAACATGACTAGCTTAGCAAGGTCCATATAGATTAATATCCTTGCTTGTACCTGGCGTGAAATCTTTTAAAGGCTGAAAACAAATAATCGATCTATTGAACTTTAAGTATCATGATGTGTAAAAGTAGAAATTGTGATTTTTATTGTTAACCTCAGAAAAAAAGCCTAAATATCCTGAAAACACTCGTTTTTCCTGTGATCCGTTTTATACCCATAAAATAAGAAAAAGCTGATACTTTCCGTGTGAACTGTAGCCCTGGCATAGCACTATCGCCAGTGTATACATGTTCAAAATTATGTTGCGTGAAGTGTATTTGCCAGATTACAAAGAAATTGTGTTTATCTAGAAAAAAAAGCTTGAATTCGTTTTATTGGTGTGAAAACAGTCGAATTCGTGTTACCTCAAATGCGAATTTTTTATGTCCCTATACATAAGGAATGAAACCTTTAATAAAAACCGTTTCAAAGTTTAATGATGTTTGGTATTCTTTATGAGGGACACAATACATTTAAAGATTGAACCATCTTGAAAGTGGAGTAATAGGTTTCACATAAGGAAAATATATAAAACAACAAAGCAAAGGGGAACTACTATTTGTCTTGAAATTAAATGAACTAAGTGTTAGTTTTATCTCTGAGCAACGCTAATCCCACTTTCATGTTTGAAAACCATATAATTACTACATATAGTTTTTTTTTAATTTTCATGCAATAATTTCTGCAGAGGTATGAAGAATTGATATGTAAAGCAAAATGCTTTCTGCTATATTGTGATATACACTTGAATTCACTATTGTATTTTTGAAATTTTCACAACGCTGATGCTAGAATAATATCCGATAGAGTATAAATTAAGTATAAACAAGAAATAACGTTGCAGTATTGTGTGGTTGACCAAGTTTAGTAAAAAAAATAATTCAATATAATAAATGCTCTAACACATTTATTTCTGTCTTTAGGACAATTTAGAAAAAAACCCACTTTAAAACAACAAATATATATTTAGTTTATTTTGGCATACCAATCTTGTGCATGGTTAGGAGCAGCAGACTCAGAGGGCGGTAAGGGTGACACCAATCGAGTCACCTGGACCCATATAGATTGGTACAAGTCCTGATGAGTTGTTGAGTCATTACACGGAACTATTACAGGCAGCCCAAATAAACTAGGCTTGGTTTTCTGGGAGGACATGAAGTAAACATCTTGCCTTATCTGCGAAAAGAACCAAACAAAGACCATATAAGTGTATTTTAATGCTGTATATAAAAATATTAAATTAGTATTCTAATAGGTAATTGAAAATGATTATAATAGATCTGATATCACCAATACAATATGATTTTTAAGATACACTAAGAATCACCAGAAAATTAATTTTTAAATGTTACTACTCAAAACACAACATTAAATTGATACTTTTATTAAATTATATTAATAATTTTTCATTATGTAAATAATGATTAAAAATGAGTGAAAAATGTTCTACGAGGCACGTTCAGAAAGTAAGAGTACATGATTTTTCTATTTAATTTTTTTATTATTATTTAAAACAAAATTACAGGATTTTGTTGGTAATTATGTCAGTTATATCTCCATGTAGTTGCCTTCCCGTTCAATGCAGGTTGTGAGCCATGGCACAAACTTTTTGATGCCCTCCTCAAGGAATTCTCCTGCCATCTCCTTCCAGTTCAGGAACTCTTGTTTCACTTCCTCGCCGGTTGAAATTTTTTTTCCGCCCATGTGAGTCTTCAGGGAGGTGAAAAGATGAAATTCTGAAGGCGCCAAGTCAGGGGAGTGGGCTGGGTGGTTCAAAATGTCCCAGCCGAATGAGTCCAAAGGCGTCTTGGTGGTGTTGGCCGTGTGCGAGAGGGCGTTGTCATGCAACAAGTGCACTCACTTCATCAACATTCCCCTCCATTTGTTTTTAATTGCTGTCTTTTGAGCTTTTTTAGGGTCTCGCAGTATCGTGCTGCATTAATCGTCTCCCTCTGAGGCAGAAATTAGATCAAAATGATCCCTTTTCGGTCCCAAAACAAAGTGGTCATGGTTTTTTTTGCCTGAAATTGAAGTTTTGAATTTTTTGGCAGATGGGGAACTGGTGTGCCGCCACTGTGATGACTGTCTTTTTATCTCAGGAGTGTAATGAGCCACCCATGTTTCATCTCCAGACACAATCAAGCTCAGAAAATCTTTACCTTCCAATTCAAATTGCTCAAGGAACTTGCAAGCGCTAGAGACCCGATTCACTTTGTGCTGCTCTGTTAGTTATTTTAGGACCCACCTCTCACACAATTTTCAGAATCCCAGTGTTTCTATAATTGATTCATGTAAGAGAGATCTGGAGAGTTATAAACGTTACAGAAATTTCATCCACTGTCAATCGGCAGTCTTCACGAATCTTTTCTTGATTTTTTGCACCAGCTCATCGGTCAAAATGGAAGGTCTCCCACACCTCTGATCGTCATGAACATTCGTTATGCCTTCATTAAACTCACGACACCACTTAAACAAGTTCATTTGGTTCACAACATCTTCACCATAAACAGTTTTAATCCATGAAAAAATTTCAGTTGGCGTTTTTCCTTCAGCGAGAAGGAACCTGATGACAGCGCGCACCTCATACTTGTCAGGATTTCTTATCGACATATTTCACACAAATGGACACTACAAGGTGAGTTTTCATACTAACGAGGTCTGCCTGTGCTAGTTGTGTTCATAAGAACCCCTACTTTCACTCAGTGTTGCCAAACTTGGAAAAAAATTTCTCACAGCAGGAGAGGGCAACCAGTACTCTTACTTTCTGACGTGCCTCGTATATTAAAAAAAAAATTGTAAATTTACCATGGTTTTATGACTCTGGACATTGTACTATATATCAACTATACTATAAATCTTAAACATGTTTGAATGAAACCTATGATGTTAGGGTTCAAATCCAGAAGGAGTTAGTGTCAGAGGAAGATCATCAGCCACTATAAGACTATTTATACCAAAAGGACCGAAATCTGACGTAAGTTAATTGATACAATAGTTCATTGTGTGTGCAATATTTTCAACTTTTGTATGGTGCAGGCACACAATTTCCTCATACCAAAGATTAATATGGAGTCTATGTCCCCCTTCATCTATGTTAGTCTATGTTAGTTTTGTGTAGAATGTTTTTACCTCTTTTAACAAACACTAAGGATACCTAATCAACCTTAAATTTACAAGGTACATAAAGTGTTTTTAAAATGGATTCAAATAAGTGTGCTAATCCAACTATTTACAGTGAAGAACGAAAAATGATTGAAAATGTATTTGATTTTTTTGAGAGTGAAAAACTATTGGGATATTATAAGCACCCTGTTAAAAGAGTCACAAAACATGCAGCAGAATCTACAGGAAAATCAGTTCAGCGCATATTATCTGTAAAATTTGAAAGGAAAGAAGTATGACAAGTGGGACATAAACAAAACTTTTAACTCTAGGAAAAAAGCACAAACCCAGCAGTATAAAAATGGTTCTTAATGATTTTGACTTGTATGTCATTCAACGACTTATACAGAGGTTCTACATTCTTAAAATGGACGTACCAACTTTAAATAAATTATTATCAGTAGTAAAAGAAGAAATCAATTTCCCTGGGAGCAAATCAATTTTGAGAAAAGTATTGAAAAAAATGGGGTTTAAGTTTAAAAAGTGTAAAAATAAAATACTAATTTTAATGGAGAAAAACGAAATAGTTGCATGTAGGGCTGGATATTTAAGGAGAATGAAAGAAAATGGTAAATTAGAGGACCAAAATTGTCTTGTGGTATATTTTGATGAAACCTGGATTTATCCCTCATTAACAGTGAGTAAATGTTGGCAAGACCCAGAAACGACAGGAGTATTGAAAAATTATGGTGCAGGACAGAGAGGTGGATTATTGTTTATGCCCTATCAGAGCAGGGATTTGTATCAAATGCATTTATTTTCAAATCAAAAACAAAAAAGTGGTGACTATCACAATGAGACAAATTTTGAAAAAAATGTCTAAGTGGGTTAAATAAAAACTTATCCCGAACCTTTCTCAAAGTAGCTTAGGTGTAATGGGCAATGCACAGTATCCATACTGTTAGAATAAATAAGCCACCAACAATGGGATCAATAAAGGCTGAAATGCAGCTGTTGTTGGACACAAACAGTAATGCATATGAGGAACAGATGACGAAAAGTGAGCTCTTGGAGCTAGTTCGCTGCCGATGTGAGTCTCCCAAAATTTTCATTAATAATTTATTCGAATAACATGGGTACAGGCTGAAATCACAAGTTGCAGCCAAAAATGTTGCTCAAAGAACTTTAGAAATAAAATATTTAACAGAAGAAGCAATCAATATCACACATTAAGAAAGAAGAAGACGTTTACTGGAAAAACGATGGTCTGATAGAAGAATAAATAAAACATGTTTTAATTTCTTTTGAAGGTGGAAGTGACAGTGACAACAGTAGTATATCAAGTAGTTATGGTAACAACACTGAAAGACAAATATCAGGTGTTGAAGAATTAATTTAGTATCTAAGATAAGTTAGAACTACTTATAGATTCAACTTAAGTAGCAGAAGTCTCATATTAGCCACTCAAATTACCACTTATGTACCATTTGCCATTTGGTTCTGACTGTACTAGAGTGCTATGGGTATCTCCTCTCATCCCTTTACCTTTCATACACTAAATCGTGTGCAGTGCTTGACCACAAGATGCAATGTTTTCTGTGTCTAGTAGTATTTTTTCAATTTTTTGTAAAAGTGTATTATTATTATTCCATTTATGCTCTTTGGTGGAATGTCATTCTTTATTTTTCCACCATGTTCTGCCACAATGTCTTTTATTTTCACAGATCTTTAAAGTTTTAAGTAAATGTAGCCATTTTTATATACAGAGGGAAAATTCAGTGAGGTGGAACATACAAGTTTAATACTTTTTTTTTTACTCAACTACACTTCAAAATACACATTTCTAGCCTGAGCGTTGTTGAAAAAAGCCGGTTTGTGACATCCTTTTATTTAAAAAAAATCTTTCTTAGAGTGATGGGTCTCATTCTTCAACTTATAATAAAATTAAAAGAAGCCTCCTAATTACACAAGCTTAGTTACATGTCGCTGACAGGCTTTTATACTCATAGTACATATTTAAAGATTGAAGTTTAATGTCTTTTCATAATTTTTTTGAAAAAAAAATCTGTTTTTCGGGATACACCAGTTTTCCAGGATACATGAATGTTATTTAAATATAACTTGATGAATTATGCTAAATTTTTAAGTGTGCTTGTGAAAAATTGCTTAATATCAAAGATTTTTTATTAGCTTTATAAAAATGTGATAACTTTTACCATTTTTCTGTGAAGAGCCACTATGAAGCCATGTGGTGTTGAAGAAGAGTTGTCCAGGTCACTCAGTCCAGCAATACTACTTGAGCTTGCACTGCTATTTCCACTTGACTGTCTGAATTGACCACTGGATGTCATCTCATCTACTAAAGTGGCATGGGCTAGATTTGGCATGATAGTAGCCGATGGTGGTGATGTCTAAATAAAATAAAAATTCTTAAATAACATGTAAAGGCTTAATTTGTATTTTTACTTAAAAATTTAAGTTATATTAATATTAATTGGATGAAATTAAGCTAAGTAAAAATATATTGTTTAAGATAAGTTAATAAATTTAACAATAAACAAATTTTAAAAATTATGAAGGTTTAATCTGAGGATAGAGCAGGATATGTAACAGCATTCCCTTAGTCCTAACTCGATTGTTTTTAAAAATATATTATAACTAGTATTAAAGAATAAAGATTAACTAGATAAATAATAGAAATTATACACCAGTTAACAAAAATCCAAAATTAAAATTGTAGGCCTATGAAAAGCAGTGGCGTATCCTGGTAATGCGAGACAGGTGTGTTGCAACTTAAAGTGAATATGTACTCCTCATATTTAACCCCTTCCCCTCTTAATTGAAAACCAACTACATTAAATTACGCAACTATAGTTATTGAGCTGAAAGAAAACATATTAGTAAATAGTGGATAGTGCCTCTGGTGAAAGAGTCATTACATTTTTCAAGTCCTTGGAAAATCACTTAGGCGTTTCAAAATTTCTTAGTTCTTTTATACAAGTTCATTATGTTAGCTTTTTTATCGAACTGGTTATTAAGCATGATGTCAACCAAAAATTTCAATAAAAAAAGAAAAAAAAATGGACATGGTTTTTAGTCATTTCGTGTATCTGCCTGGCTGTGCTTAAGTTCATCAAAACCATTTCTACTCCATACATTTCCTTCTGAAGAAAATAGATAACAAGATTTGAAGAACAATTTATTCCAATTTTTGCAACCAGTTAACCATTATGACTTGTAATGAGCTGTTGAAAAATGGCATATGTATACTTCTGTCTAAGTTTTATGTACAGTTTTTATCAGCGCTAGCTCGGGACATGGATTATCGTTACTTACAATTGATAGTTTTTCACTAAAACTTATTGAAGGAAACTTATTTTTAACAATGTCGTCAAACATTTGCATTTTGGTCATTTGTCAATTATCTCCTCAATTAGTTTACAGCTTGAAACTCAGTGGCACTGTAATAACCTGCACTCCTGGCAACTAACAAAACACAAATAGCATGACACGTGGGATACATCCCAGCCCCACTCTCACTTTAAAAACTGACGGGAGCTGTGAGCAATCCACGAGCATTCCAACATGTACAGTTACAGCCTGTCCCCCACCCCTCCTTTCATGCACATCACCAAGCTTGACAGTAGACGCAATTTCGAAGATAGAAGCACACACCCCATGAAAGTAAATGGAAATAACTGAAAGGTAGGCAGCCGTGTGCATTCTTAACGGAGACAGCTACCAATCTCTCTCCACTTTAACACCCGGTGGCTGCAAAACTACATCAAGGCAGTAACCAAATTATGTATCCTGTTGTGTGTGATCCACAAGCAGAACATAACTTCTTAGAAGATATATATTTTACAGATTAATAATTTTATTTTTATTTTCCTCCTGACACAGGTGTGAAGCACACACCTAGCACACACAGAAGATATGCCACTGGTGAAAAGTGCAGTTGTTTGGTGAAAAGGTAAGTACCAGAAAGTATACAAAATATTTGTTATATTGAAATGGAATGTCAAGTTTTATCAAATGTACATGAATATTAATTATTATATTTTCAAATTCATTCCACAAAATATAATTAATTTAATATATACAATATCAATTATTTCAAATACATCCAGTGTACCACCCCCCTTCTCCTCTACTGGACAAGGGCAGGGGCACATGTACAATAAGATAAAGAAGGCAAGAAATAAAAAACAAATGATTAAATTGCAGAAGAGCGTTAGGACCACATATTCATTGATAGGTCTCCACTTGGACCTATTCAATAATTTGTCGTCATGAACCCTTTTCAATCATCACCCGTTATTATACGTTATTACTCAAAGAGAAAGGTACGAGAATTTTTTTTGTGTTCTAACAAAAATACACTAAACCGGTCATAGTGAATTAAAGATAGCGAGTCTAATAAATAAATATTTATTTATGAAAAGATTAACAATAAATATATATATGAATATATGCATACAGGTAACAATAGATAGTTAAAAGAAAAATACATAAATATAAAAAAAAGGAGGAATAGGGTTATGCCCATAACTATAGAGGTGCTGTTGCCATAGCAACCTTGTCCTAACAATTACATTTATGATTACAAAACAATAGCGTACGACCCCTCAACGGGCCTCAGCGGCAACCCGCAGTGCGCTACAGCTAAACGTCCACATTTTTTACAAAAGGATAGTTTTGTATGCTTTATAGTTACTATATATAAGCATAAACTTTTATGGCAACCAAAAAAAGAAAGTAAATTACTTATATTAGTCTTAACCCAATATTCAACAAACATATTTAACCGTATAGGCCATCAAATATTCCCATACTAACCCAGGGATTCGCCTTCAAAAGTAAGTTATGGAACTTAAAAACTAAAAAGGGTTCCTCATAGTTTCAAATCAGGTCACCAAGCCGGAAGGGCAAAAAAACCTCAGTAATATAGTTAACGAATGATAAACAACATTACGCCATGTTTGATCTACCTAATTTGTCATTCCTACTATATAACAGAAAATACCCAAATAACAGATGAAAGCCAAAAAGCAAATTTTGTATGTACTGGCCAAAAAGGAATTTAGACCTAACCTATAATTTACCAATAAATCTTTAACAAATTTCCAAAGAGTAATTTTGAATAGTACGGCCGAAATTGAATTTGTACCTTGGGAAAACTCCCATCCTATGATAAGTGTCCAAGACACGGATGAACCAAGAAGTCACCATTGAGACACACGACATCGGTTTATAAACAGTTATTCTCTGAGGGGAGGGGAACATAAGGGGAAAACAAAAAGAACATAGGAGAACATTCACATGGAACAGAGGGATTGGCGTAGTAACGAACAAATAGGTCATTGGAGAGGCGTCTGGGACATCACGTGATCATCACATGATCTCTTCCCATGAAGCAACGCGAACATAACACGCTCACAATGCCACACCTCTGATTTTTCCAGTTACGTGTTTACATTTGGTGCGGAACAATGCGCGCGGGCAGGGATGTTTTGTTGACAAGACTTCATACACACAGACTGAGAAACGGGGCACTTTTGGTGAGTCCAGTTTTGTTCACTCTTCGTGGTTGTAGAATTGGCGTTATTTTACTCATATTTTCTTCTTGCTTGTAACGTTGATTTCAAGCAACGTTACACCAGTATTTTAACTGCAGTTAGTATTATATGGTAAAATAAATCAATTGATTTAAATAAGAATCTATACATTAAAAAATGATATCTTCTTCTGAATAAGTTAATTTAATGTTTGATTTACCAATATTAATTTGAAGGTGATAAACTAGTAAAATTTTGAATGATTTGCCTACAGCTAAATATTAAATAAGGTTATAGTCAGAATGCTAATGAAGGAGCCTTCTTCGACAATTCAAAAAGTTACTAAATCTAATTTAAAGTAGTAACATACCAGAATAAACCATGTGTTTTGCAGTTGCAGATAAGGCTAATATTAAACTTATTTCAATTTTGGATGTACTTTATATTTACTGTGGATTCACAAATTCAGAGAAAAACAACATAGAATAGAAATGTGGTCACGTGATGAGCAATAAGCCAATCCCAGGATTTCCGCCTAATTGGCGCCAACTGTCCCGCTAAAGTTAAACTCATCTCTATTTTGTCCGCTCTGCCTGAGATGTTCGGCACAGGAGAACCAATCAAATCTCAGAACCAACCATCTCAAATCAGTATGCATGTGCATTTGACAACATGTGCGCTCTACAGCCAGAAGCAATCAGACAGCTTTGTTGCCCATTGTGAGGAGATTTGAAATAACCTGTTAATGGAAAGTGTGTGTATCGATGTATTGGATTGTGCTACAACACAGCAGTATAATTTGAAAATGTCAATCAGGAGAATGATATAAAATATATGTTTATCCTCTAGATAATAAAATATGTTGATAATCATCCGTTTTAAGTTAGTGTTACAATGCATCATGGGTCAACATACATCGTGTGAGCTGTGACATCAGTGAGGCAGATTCTGCTTTCTAATTTCGGCTAACGTGTGAATCAAGCCATAATGTTGTATCTGATCTGACATAAGATCAATATAACCATTTATAAAATGTAAAAAAACATTTCAGCATATTTAATAAAGGGAGGTCAGGAAACGTTAGTAATATAAATTCATAAATTGCTATGTTACATATGGAACCATTAGGTATTACCACAAGAATGGAAGAAAAGTAATATAAAACCCATTTTCAAAAAGGGAGAAAATAAGAGTGTAATGACTATATAGGTAACTCACTACTACCAACATGTTATCAAATTTTATTTAGAATAATTTTAATGAAATTAACACTATATGCAGAAGAAATAATTGGGGATCATCAGTGTGGATTTCGATAAAATAGATTAAAAAAATACCACAAGATTTTCACTATTCAGAAAATATTAGAGTGGGAATACAACAGGACAATTAATCAATTATACATGGATTTTAAAAACGCCTACAATTAAATTTAAAATAAATAAGTTTTTTATAATTTTAGTTAAATCTGGGATTGGACCTACCCAAAAAAAACTGTCAAGCTAATTGAAGTGTGTAGGAATGATAAGTATGGAAGGATACAGGTTGGATGTCACTTACCAGATACTTTTAAAATACATAATGGTTTGAAACAAGGAGATGCACTTTCCCATTATTTTTCAATCTAGCCTAAGACAATGCTTGTAGGCTAATGTTAGAGAGTAGGGATAGAGTGACATTAAACAATACAATGCAGCTACTAGGATATGTAGATGATTTAACTTTGTTGGGCAATAGTAAGGAAGCTGTTACAATAAATGTAGAAATTTTAATAGAGGCTAGTTAAGTAAATAGGTTTAGAAGTAAACACTGAAAATACAAAGTATATGATCACACTAAGAATATAAAGTGGGGTCATTAATTTAGAGACGACTGCGAACAACGTATCATTTGACAAGGTTAATCAGTTTAAATATTTAGTAACAATTTTAGCTAGCAATAACAAAATAAGATTTGAAATTAGAAAAAGAATACAGCCAGGAAATGCATGCTATTACTCAGTTTTGAAGATAGTGACATCTCACCTGATTTCAAGGAATATAAAACAAAACTTTACATTTACAGGTTGTTATTTAAGGATATGAAATAAGGATTCTTAGCTTATATAACAAAAACAAATTTAGGATGTTCAAAAATGAGGTGCTTAGGAAGATGTTTGGTTAAAACAGGAATGAGGTTACTGGGGAGTGGAGGTGGTTAAATAATGATGAGTTACATACCATGTTACTAATCACAGTTCAGTGTTAGGATAATCAAGTTTCGTAGATTATGGTGGGCAGGACATGCAATGCAAACGGGAAATTTTAGAAGGGTACTGACTGGCAAACCCAATGGGAAGACCTAGACGCAGATGGGAGGTTAAAATAAGATTAAATCTGAAAGAGATAAGGTGTAAAATGAGGTGGAATGGATAGAACTGGCCCAAGATAGGGAGAGGTTGTGTACTTTTGTGAGAGTAGCAATGGACTTTTGAGTTTCTAATATCATAGAGTAGGTAAGAAAAACCAAATAAAAATCCCAATGAAAGTTCTCCACTCCCAACCACCTTAAAATATTCACCACTATCATGTTTGCTTCAAAGACTACTCCAAACCACCTCATAATTCTCGCTTGTAGAACTCAAGCTAAAACAGTGGGAATTGGGTAAAAGGGTTAAAGGCAGTGTAGAGATAGCCAGGGATATAGTTTCTGACACGCAATGTTATCTATAATAAAATAAGGAAAAGCTATTACATGTGAATGAGCCAAGCTATAAAATTACAGCGGAAAGCATAAATTCGACAGTTAAAATTGTACAGAACAAAAATTACTTACCTCGACAGGCATATAACCAAAAAGGTGGTAAGATGCCGTGCTTCTAAAAAAAAACTTGCCCCGATAAACTTTATGAAGTGACTTAAGCTTCAAAAAGATTTCAAATCTTTTAACCATAGCTAAAAGACTACAATTCAGTACAAATGCATCCAAAAATGATTCCACAGCAGCTAGCTTATCTATTTTTCTTCAGCCATTTCTTGTATCCTTATTGTCAATTTGTAGAGAACGAAGCACGAATAAAAATCGCTTGTAGCCCATAAAAACTCTTAGAATCTTGTAGCATTAGCCAAAAGATAACCATAACCAAGTTAATAACAATGGACTTACCCTATTGTACTGACACCGTCTGCTGCTGGCTCAACTACACACTCGACCGGCCCATCGAAACACACAAGTCTGAACAAGACGACTGACCACAGAAAACTAAGACCACGCCTATTAAACTCTCAACGACAGCTTCCCCGAACCAAATATCTTCGGTTGGAAAGAAGATAATCTTCGCCAGTGCCAAGTTTTGTTTCTACTCCAGTCAAGAAGATTCCAGATTCCCCCTCCTTGTTTATGTTCTTTGGTTTTTCCTCCCCTCATCATCCCATCATTCCGCGTTCTGTGGACTGTGTTTTAACCGTATAAAAGAGTGATCGTGTGAGTGAAGTGACACTTTTGGACTGGCTATGGTAATCGCTTGAGCAAGCGAAGGCTTCGAAAATTAATAATGTAAGCAAAATTCTTTTTCGGCTTAATCTTTTATTTTCAAAATTCTTTTTCGGCATTATGGATTTAAACTTTGAACTTGAACTAGAAAAACAAATATCTGATTATATTATTTATAATAATATTTCTTATGCACTTAGTATTTACCTCAAGTATAAACGGACTTAAACTTTGGACTTGAACTAAAAAAGGAATATCTAATAATATTATTAGTAATAATATTTTTTATGTACTTAATATTTATTTCAAGTATAATGGAATTAAAATTGGACTCTAACTAGAAAACATATATCTATTAATATTGCTAATAATAATAATAATAATAATAATAATAATAATACTCCTTGTTGGACTTAAGGTTTATCTCAATGATAATAGACTTGTGCTATTGGATTCTAACAAAAAAACAAATATCTAATGGTTTTGTTAATAATAATATTTCTTGGGTACTTAATACTTATCTCAAGTATAATGAACTTGTGTTATTGGACTCTAACGGAAAAACAAATATCTAGTAGTTTAGTTAATAACAATGCCTTTTTTGGACTTAAGGCTTATCTCTATTATATTGAACTTTAAGGATATTTGATACTGTTTATAGAGTAATGCTATTAATGTTTCACTTCCAATGTTTACAAATGAACATAATGTATCGGGCGCCATCAGCGCTAGTAAGAGGTCAGCAATAGCAGCCTTAGTAACTTAATTTATGGTTGGTAATTTCTTAAGTGTTGGCAATTTAAATGTGGATTGCTCTAGCTAATGCCAACGTAAGAAATCTGATGATTTTAGGTCTAAGTATATTTTCCCTTTTTACAGGATGGAGAAATGGGAGGATACTGATATAAATAATTTTAATTATTTTTGTAAATAACATGAGCATTGGGCAGAAGTTAAATTGCTGAGTACTATAGTGTTCTTTTTTGACTAACTGTTAATTTTGTTAACTTGATTAGTGATGGTAATCACTTATACATTTAAGGCGCTCTTCATATGAGGCCATTGTATTGAGATTACAAAATATTGTATACCTTTTTCCTTTCTTTGGATCATTTATTTAAATTAATTGTTGTTCATATTTTTTTGTATATCTAACAAACAACTCTTGTCGTTAATTTTTCTACTTACTCTTTTTACACATTCATCCTTAGGTATAATGCTAGCTAAATTGTTGTATATTAATCAAATTAGGGGTATTGTTATATTCTTGTCTATAGTTATTTATTGTTGAGGTTGACCGTGGGGACGGGTCCTGCAATTGTTCCTAATTGTGTGTGCTGGGTTTTATTTTAGCCCAGCTTTTTCTGATATTCATCACTCACTCAGCACACTCTTTCTTTTGTTGACTTTTTTTTTTTAACCCTCTAGGTTAGGCATTAGGGTTAGAAATAGGGTTCAATCTGTATTCCTGCCCCATCTGAAGCCCTTAATTCTTTGACATTAGTGTGATGTTCCTTTTTGATACCAATGAGGTAAAGACACCCCAACAATATCATAACCTCAGCTCTTGACATTTCTTTTCCGTCCCTGTCCGTAGAATATAGTGCCGTCAATGGTCTTTTTGCAATATACATATTTGTAGATTTTACCATGACATCTAACATAACTATATCAATAATTTTATTATATGCAGATATTTCATCTTTTATATCCCTTGCAATAAGTTTGGGACCAGGAGATACTTTGACTATGTATTTTCTGTGAATTTTTTCCTTTCTTTGAAAAGTTAGTTTTTCTCCATATACATTCTTTTATATTTTCCGATAAAATAATCTTCAATAGTTGTAGTTTTAGTATCTTCATTTGAAGAAACACCATCTTGATCAGACTCACTATTATGGTCACTTTGAATTAAAATCTCCTCATCTTCATCAGAATCAGTGGTATCAATATATTTTTCGTAATCTGACAGCTCCTGAAATATTTTGACCGATTTCTTCGGGAAACATCATTCTAAATAAATAAGGATTTGTTTGAATTTTTGTCTTTATTAGATTTTACAATTTCTAGAACCAATTGGTTATAATAGAGTAGTAAATAGAAATTGAATTATCTTTAGGACAAAACAAGATATAGATTCAATAACTATATATTATATAACCTTGACAGGAATCTAACAAAAGCTTCTTGGCTCTATTAAAAATTAAAAATTAAAATACCCACAAATAGTTATGAGATTTGCATAGACATTTATTCACTTATGAAAAATCAATTAAATAAATATATAAACTTATGTGGCTTGAGCAGGCAATATACCAGTAATACACTCTTTCAAAAAAATTCAATTTTCAGACGCACTAATTGATTTCACTGAACACCAACCATACCGACCGATAGTCAAGGTCACACTGAAGGAATAGACAGAGCAACACATCTGCCAGGCGCCTGGCAGTGCTACCACAAACTAAAATAAAATAATTGGGGTACTTTGTAACCCAGCGCGTTTGCTCGAGTGTTAACCTTATTTCAAGATGGGTTTTGATGCAACAAATATTATTAAATAATGTCACTGCTCCCCAGCTATAATGCTATCTGTTATACTGTAGATTCAGATAAAATGAGTCTTTCCTTACCCCTATGCTTTGAATGAAATTCTGATACAATATGGAGGTTGTTGCTGCAAACCTGGCATTGTATGAGGCTTTCCTACTCAGTCTTAATTAAAAATAATGCAGCAAGGAGTTCTCAGAATTTCCAGGGAGCTTTACCCATTGTAAAATCAAAAAGGGTGTTTGCTGGGTATAGAAATTAAGGCCTATTCTGAGTTTTCTGGTCATTTAGGTTCCCTCTCCAACCATCTAATTCAAGGCCAATAAACACTATACCCTTAGTTTGAGTGATATGATATTTTACCTTCCAATGCTACAAAAGAAATGGGATTTCCTTAATGTGAGAGACAAATCGAGATAAAAGCAACACAGTTTGCAGTATGTGGAGTGGTTTTTGTCACTACAGTTAGCATCAAGAGTTTATTTCTTGAGTAAAGGTTGTCACAACAAATGGCAAGTTTGATATGTAGTGTGAAAACGTATGTGTAGGTTGTGTTTTATTGTATTTGCTTTTGTGAATCTATGAATTTTCACATTTTAATAGGCTTTACAGTCATAGCTATTGTTTTATTTAAATTCTAATTGATTAAGCGGGTTAGTGGCCAATTGATTGGGTTTGCGGTCACTATGTTTATCATGCCCAATGCTTTAATCTTATAAGCAATTTTAGTATGTTAGATAATATTAGCAAAGTAAGGAAAAATATCGTAGACGTGAATGTCCGAATGAACAATGTAACACTTTTGTAAACAAGAGAATATAATTGAAAACAGCACACGACACAACATGGCGGTCTTCGAGCTAACGAGCATCCAGCAAGACAAAAAAACAAAGAAACAGGTTGTGTGCGAATTCGTACCATTCTTGAATGTGGGTATGCACATGCGCAGATGACGACACTAGTTGTGAGCCGAGACTCGTAAACAAATGTTCTCAGCGTAGCCTACGGTGTCATCCTTGATCTGTGTAAAGGACTCCTGACACTTCCCCTCGAGTCAAGGATCACGAGAAGAAAGAACATCCTTATGTCATGGCAGCCATCCCAGCAGATTTTATGCACCAAGTATACTTCGATCTTGGCAAAGCTTTGGTCAGAAAATAAGCTACTTGATCCTCAGTTGTAATGTGACTCTAGTGAAAGACTTATCCTGCGGCGTGTCCCTGACATAATGGTAGTGGATGTCAATTTGTTTGCTCTTGGAGTGGAATATTAGTTCTCGGCCAGTCTCAGTGAGCTTTGGTTTTCACAAAAGATTGCCTCTTTTACACATTCTTATAGGGTCATATACTTGGCTTCTGTGGTGGAATGAGCCACCATCCTTTGTTTCCTAGAGTCCCAAGAAATCGGGCTTCCATTGAACATGAATATATATCCTGTATAAGATCATATATCCTCAGTGCAATTATCTCAATCAGCGTCTACAAACCCTTTCAAATTTTCTGGATCAGTTCTGTAAGTAGTACCTGATAATCCGTTTGGCTGTCTTCCAATGATATGCCCCATAACAAATATTGAATTGACCCAGGCAGCGAAAGCAATGTCAGGCTGGGTTGATGTGGACAGGTTGAGTAAGAGCTCTTGCCAGATCACGATAAGGAAGCTTTGGTGTTCTTTATTTGGTCCCTGACTTCCCTTCAGTTTTGCACATGGGTCGATATGAGTACTTACTGGTTTACAGTCGGTCATGTTAAAACGAGAAAGAAGTTCCCGTACATAGCCTCGCTGTCGTAAAGAGATGTACCCATCACCCTGGTCGATGTCAATGCCCAAACAACACTTCACGTAACCAAAACTCTTTATCTCAAAATGCTTACTCAGCTCCAATCCTAGGCCAGTGGTTGTTTTTGGATTTTTAGACGCAATTAGAATATTGTCTACGTATGTCGCTATCAATGTCACGTCTTCCCCTGAACAGATTTGGAACAAGCACAAATCATATTTTGTGGGAATGGCACCAAGTTTCATAAGGGTTTTATCCAGCTTGTCATACCAACTCCTGCCCACTTGGCACAACCCATAGAGGGAATTCTTCAGAAGGCACACTTTAATACCTTTATGGAATTCGTTCAACATGATCCTGGCCTTGTTGCCGGTCGAGCTATTACTCTCAGAGTGTATGATGCTGTGTACTACCTTCTCGTAATTTTTCGGAGTCTCCATATGGATTTCTTCTTCAAGTTCGCCACTCAAGTAAGCTGTAGTGACATCAAATTGTCTGACCCTCATGCGGAATTGCGCTACCAGTGATAACATGAGGCCAATGGATCTGGTTCATACCATGGGTGCAAAAGTCTCTGAAAAATGAATGCCCGGTATTTGGTTGAATCCTTGTGCTACCGACCTTGCTTTCTTCTTCTCAATCGTGGAATTGGGTTATGATTTGTTGTGGAAAACCATGCGGCAACCGATGACTATTCCTTGTTCAGGTTGATCGACAAGCTTCCACATATTATTTTTTAGAACTGACTTCATCTCATTTATGATAGCTTTTAACCATTCTGAAGCATCAGGACCCATCATTGCTTGATTCATCGGCACTTCAGAGATGAAGGTTTGCTCAACCTCCTCGACGATTTCTGCATTTTCAGGGACACCAGGGCGATAAATCTTCCTTGGCCTTACCCTCAAGCCTATCCTGCAACCTTTGGTCAACCAGACTATGAGCTTCAATGCTGTCATTTTTGTCATTGTCATACACTTTGCAAGGAGTATCATGATTGACATCCACAGCGTTGACGGGTCCGAGCGGCTCTGCGTCAGGATTGAAGCAATGAAAGTCCCTTTTTTGCTCCGAGTCGTCCGAGGCCAATGTCAGATTTTCTTCCTCATTTGGAGGATTTTGTTTGAGGTCCATGTAACGTTGATCATGCCTTGAGCAGTTATCTGTTGGAATTTTAGAACCATCAAAATCAGCATCATTAGTGTCCTTGAGCTTGTCCTCTACAAATGTTACATCACGGCTGATAATTAACTTCTTTTCCGACGACCAAATGCGGAAGGCTTTGGATTTCTCTGAGTAACCAAGGAAAATTCCCTCCTAACCTTGCTGCTTGAGCTTGTCCTTGCCAGGTTCTCGATCGAGGTAAGAAACACGACTGCCAAATACTCTCAAGTGTGAGATATTGGGTGGTTTACCGGTCCATGCCTCAAATGGCGTGAGACCATTTAAGCTTTTGGTGGTTAAGTGGTTTCGTAGGTAGGTGGAGGTGTTAATTGCCTACGCCCAAAATGAATTCGGGTCCAATAATTGTGTAAAAAAAACTCAATTTAAACATATATAAAAACAAATTCATCTGAATTTTGTACTTCAGGATGCACTTCAATTCAAAATAGCTGTATCTCTGCTGCATTCATACTTTTGTTGTTCAAATTTTAAATGAATGAGTTTAAATTCTCCTTGAATTGACTATATTGTTAAAACTTAAAAGTATCC
Source organism: Timema douglasi (assembly GCA_901482245.1). NCBI lineage: Eukaryota > Metazoa > Arthropoda > Insecta > Phasmatodea > Timematidae > Timema > Timema douglasi. The sequence continues at coordinate 95,919 of CABEEJ010000710.1, read as the reverse complement.
ACATAATTTTTTTTTAAACATTTCAATAGATATATTTTTAATTCATAAATTATAAAAGGTCCAATCACAAGAGAACAATGTAACAAAAATAAATTAATGAAAATCCACGAAACTAGGGATAAAAAAAATTCTCTTTCACTTATAAATACTGGCATAAAATTACATTTTTCTTTAAGGAAGCGAGAATTGTATAAGCAAGTCGAATAATGCAATATGAGATTGTGACCGTTATCTTAATTGAATTTTACACATTTATAAGTAATGTATTGAGAGCAATAAGAAATAAAAGTATCAAACTTTTTTAAATACACATTTGTAGTAAAATAAAAATAAGAGAATTTTAGAATTTTGCCAACATAGACATAAGTAAGTGCTAAGTTTGGTGCGGTTTGTTAACATGTTTCAGATTCTTTAGGATTATATCAAATGCCAATGCTCATAACTAGCATATTCTATATTTCACTCTTTAAAGGTGACCAATGAACCAAAATAGTAGCACTATAAAGTAACGATAATGTTTATCTTTTAATTGTGAAGGCCATATTATGTGTGTTTCCTTTACATCCTCCTATCCTTCGTTTCAGTACTTAAATCCAAGTAAATTAATTTGCTCCCCAAAGTATTAAAAAAGGAAAATATTGGAAAAGACAATCGGGTATACATTATCTATTGTAGACAGTTCCTCATTGTGAAAGTAATCCAAAGCTTGCTTGGTTTTAAATCCATAGATACAGAAAAATTATAAAAAATGAAATGCTAAAAAGGTACAGTTATTAAATTACTAATAAGAACATAAAATATAAAATCAAGTCTATGAATGTTCAAGTAGAGATTCAAAATTTTAGAGCAGGGTTTGGTTTAAGTTACCATACCTTGAAGCACAAGAACGAAGCGGGCATGCAGAAACTGGGGTGCCACCTTACCTCCACACTGCCTGTTTGGCATTGGCTCAGAGGAGGGCCATGTTCAACATCATTTGTCTTTTTACCACTACTAGGCTGCGTATCATTCAAACCAGAGTCATTTCCAACCAATGTCTTCCAAGTATTCACATCTGAAATTATTTCCAGAAATATCTTTCAATACATTTTGAGTATTGTTGATTAAGATAACAATAAAAAATTGTTTGTGACTTTTTGTGTAAAATATCAAGAAATTTGATCTTGGCTTTGGGGGACAGTTTGAAATAAATTCTAATTTAAATGTAACTAAGCAATAGTAGTTACTTAAAAAAAATTGTGTGTTGTCATCTTACAAAACTGTTGTGGCTAGCTGGATGGTATAATTAGTAGGGTAGGGATGAAGAAGAATTAAAAACCTAGAAAACTGCTTTGAGAAGGATCTTTACAGTTGAAGGGGCTACCCGCAACCCGCAACCTGCATTTCATCCATTTACCCAAAGGTTATTCTTATTTTAATGATATCTCAACTATCATGAATGATAGTAAAATATTAATTGTGTCAAATTTAAGGTATCAATATGCCAAACAATGCTGCCAGACCCAAAATTTAATAAAACCATGAAATAATTAGATAAAAAATTTGATAGAAATTAATAAATGTGTTTGAGCTTCAAACTATTAACTGAGAAGGAATTTAATTTTTTAACTTGGCATTAATAATCACAAATAGTTTACACTTGCAAAAATATGATTATAATTGGGTGTTTATATATGAAAAAAACTGAATAACCCCCCCACACCCCCCAAAACTACCGCAAACGTTCCCATGTATTCTCTATTGAATATTCCAATGGAGATAGGTCACTTTACATTCATTCTATTCTTGTCAAATCCCCATTAAGTACAACTGGTTTGATAGAGAAGGGGTGAAGGGGAAAGGCTTGGTTATCTTTAAACGATCTTTTAGGCCTGAAAAGTTTCTAACAAGCCAACATGAACACAAAGTTCAGGTGCTAGGGCTGTATTGGTTGGCATGGATGTTTTACAGTAGTATTATAATTTGCTGTGCTCTTTTTTTTTAATGGTGAAAAAGGATAGGAGAAAGCATCCTTCAAATCACAAAAAAA